>WWET01005625.1:23133-38396 GCA_011038615.1 Limnodynastes dumerilii
AGACATGATGGGAATAATGGGGGGTGTAGATATCTGATGGGGATACTGGGGTGCTGGAGAGATATGATGGGGGATATGGGGCGGAGCTGGATACACATGATGGGGATACTGGGGGACTGGAGACACATGATGGGAATACTGGGATGCTGGAGAGAAATGAATGGGGAATATTTTTCCCGTCTTTATGACGGGCTTTAGACTAGTAGCTATGAGACATAAAAACATTGGCACCGGTAGGGGAATAAGGGATGGAGATTCCAAGTTGCAGCTGGTAATGGGGCCAAGAGGTCTGACTTAGAGCTGTCCCCATTGTCATCATGTCTGTCTGCCAGCATAGCTATATTGTAAACCAAAGGTTAAATTTATCCATGTGCTGATTCTGTGTAGATGATGTGGTGATGGTGGATCAGGGTGTTTCACAGTGCTGAAGTCATGAGTTTGATTACCATACTAGTAGAAATTTAAAATGTAGCTCCAATGGGGCAGGGA
Source organism: Limnodynastes dumerilii (assembly GCA_011038615.1). Classification (NCBI taxonomy): domain Eukaryota; kingdom Metazoa; phylum Chordata; class Amphibia; order Anura; family Limnodynastidae; genus Limnodynastes; species Limnodynastes dumerilii. The sequence continues at coordinate 23,623 of WWET01005625.1, forward strand.
CTGATGTAAAGTGCTATGTAATCTGATGGTGCTATATAAAACCTGTTAATAAAAAATATCAGGTAGGCAAATCAAGCATAGGATTTTTTTGTGGGACACATTTTAATCTACCTCCCCCTCTAAGGCTCTGAATTAAATATACCCAGTGATAAATTGTTTGAAATGGGGAACCACGACTATTTCCGATCTTCCTTTTCACACAAATATGGCAACAGAAAGTGAGCAACTATCAAATTTTATTTGATGACTAAACATAGGTGTTTTGACGTTGATGGAACATTTTAATATATTCCCAAACACAACCCTGCTTCCATCTTAGGGCCAGATTTACTAAACTGTGGGTTTGGAAAATTGGAGATGTTGCATATAGCTACATTTCAGATTCTAGCTATCACTTTCCTATTACATACTAAAGAATGTCAGCTAAAATCTGATTGGTTGCTATGGGCAACATCTCCACTTTCCAAACATGCAGCTTAGTAAATCTGGCCGGGTGTGGGTCACCACTTAGAACAGCCCTATTTTGATAGGGCCGTTTCCTCTCAGCCAGTTTCGGAGGAATAGCATAGTAATCGATCCACTGAGCACCGAGCTTTCGGTGCTCCGAAAAGTGAGTAAATAAAGTCCCCCATTCCTTACCATAATTCTAATCCTAACCCTCCCCTCTCATTAACCTAAACCTAACCCTCCCTTCCCCACATCCTAACCCTCTCTTCCTGGCAGCCTGACCCTAAACCACCATCTCCCGCAGTCTGACCCTTATTCTTCCTTCCCTGCAGCCTGACCCTAACCCTCTCTCTCCTGCAGCCTGACCTTAACCCTCCCTCCCCTGCAGCCTGACCCTAACCCTCTCTCTCCTGCAGCCTGACCTTAGCCCTCCCTCCCCTGCAGCCTGACCCTAACCCTCCCTACCCCACACCCTGAAGAGGTCCGGCAGTCCGGCGGCAGCGGCGGCGGAGGTCAGGGGTGTATCTATGGATCCAGCGCCCCTGGCAAAGTAAAGGACTGGCACCCATGTGCCTCCAGCCTCCCCCAGTACTCCCATCATGTGCTTCCAGCCTCCTCCAGTACTTCCATCATGTGCCTCCAGCCTCCCCCAGTACTTCCATCATGTGTCCTCCAAGAATTGAAGTCCCACGGTGGCTGAGACTTGTGAGGGACATGAAGTCCCTCGGTGGTTGAGACTTGCAAGGCAAATGAAGTCCTGCGGTTACAGAGAAGCCTATGATTGCGGGTATCCTAGCAATCAACCAGCCCTCATTTTAAAAGCATCCAGCTGCAGTCTCGCTCCAGACCAGCACTTCACTAGGCAACACTATCTCTTAGCCATGGGTGGCATTGCCGGGCTGTGCCCCCCTTTGGCTGGTACCCCTGGCAGGTGTCATCCTGGCCAAGGGGTAGATATGCCTCTGGCATATCAGTGGCGGCGGTATTTGCAAATGAAAATGGGTGAAGTATGGGTGAAGTATGCCGATTGGCATACTCACCCATTCTTAAAAAAAAAATTATAAACTGGGGAGTATTCGAAATAAGGACATCCGAAAAGCAACTTGTCCCTATTTCGGAAATAAAAGGTTCTAACCGGGGAATGCAACCGAATCTGGCCCTTAGTCTTATTTGTCTTAACGTGTAACATACAACTAAAATCCTTTTACAAAGCAGATAACTGACGTTATCCCCCAAGAAAAAATACCTGAAAGAGAAGACTTGAGAGTTATCCCTTAAGACTATGAGGCTTGACCTCGCCTGTACGTAATCAAGGTGTTTACTGATATGAGTGCAACATTGCTGTAATTGGATACCTACATACCAGAGCTGTTATGTGCGTAAGCAAGAAGATTAATTAATTGACAATTAGATTTTCAGGCAAGGGTGGTTACTGGGTGTCAGTCAATTCAGAGAACTCAAGTTCTCATGTAAGCAACAAAAAATGTATTATGATTGGTTATGAAGGGCCAATCTGTGTAAGGAACATGTGGTTCAACATATAGACATTTGTAGACGTCAAATGATGGGAAATACAAAGGGTAAACTAGCCTGCAAAAACGGAGTTCCCAAAAATCCAATTCGGCGTGTCCTCCGGTGCGCAACAGAGGACAGGAGGACAGGACCGACGAGCTGGCTGCTCTGTTGCACGTCAAAATTGGACTTCTGATAGTTTTTTGCAGGCTAGTTTACCCTTTGTATTTCCCTAGAATAGGTAAGGGATAGATAAGCCCCGCTGCGGGTGGAAGCGCTCCCGTGAGGATGCTAGTACTCTTAGGGATTTTTCTCCCCCTTCTGCTTTATTTATAGATCTCCTGTGCCCCCTCCATTAGATCTGTATATTTGATTGTTGATCCACGTGGGCTAGAGGTCCCATACTTTTGTTTTTTGGAGCTATAACATCTTTTTATAGATGCTTATTTATTGTCCAAGTCATTCTTCACTTATATTTTGCCTATATGTTTTATATTATATTCATTAAAATGTGTTTTTAAATAGTGATTTGCATACTTTGTATCTGGCTCTGCATTATATGTTAGGTGTGCGCCGCAAATCTCCTCCCCTTCTCTTTGCCTATATACTTGGCTTATATATTAGCCAGAATATTTGAGGTTACCTTGAGTGTATTTCTTTTTGGTCTACCTTTTAGGACATATTTTCTCTGTGCAGCACCCTATCGTCCTGTCATTTAGAGTGATTTCAAATATGCAAATATTTTTTCTGTGTGGTATACTCCTCTTTAGACATTACAAATTGTAGTTTTGAAATTAAGTTGTTGAGTATACAGTATGAGCACAGACGCCACCGGGGGGGGGGACAGACTACTACTGAAGAGTTTCCCTGCACTCTGGCCAGCTGTTAACACAGGTCCACAGGGCACTGCCCCATGTGACATCACGTATGACATCACATGTGGCAGGGCTCCTTGAATGTTTCCAGGGCCCCAGAACTTCTGACACCAGCCCTGAGTAAGAGTACTACAAGTCATGAGTGGAAGTAAACTTGGGCCCCATACGCTAGCAAGGAGACGGGCCTGAGAGCTGGCTTAAGTCATCAGCTACTGCAGGGTGGGCAGCAGCTACGGGCCGTAGGCGGAATTAATAAAGACAAAGGGCCAGATCCAGAACAACGCTTGTGAGCGAATTTACACGTGGCGGAGACGTAAAATCACATTTTTGTAAGTACTGCGCATGCGCACCATAGAAAATATGCTCCGTAACGTAGCGGAAATGTGAACGTATGGGCCATTCACGTATGTGTCGCGGAAATCCTTACGTGTGGGCGTGCCAATTTTACGTGAGTCAAAAATACGTCTGAAATACGCTATGTAGGCGGGTGTTTGTATTTAAAGTGTACAGTATGGGCGTGCTTAGCTGCGTAAATACGTGTTGCCCATACGCACGTGAGCGGATGATCGGTTACGTGGGCAAAAGTTTGGAAAGCGGATCTCTGACAAAATACGTACATTCAAGGGGTGTGCCAAGGTATAGAAGCTAATATACGCATGCTGCATGCGTAAACCTGGCTGTGAGAACGCACTGCACATGCTCGTGGTAGATGTTACACAACGTAACTGATCGTTCACAACATGTATGTAACTCCATACGTTAGAGCGTGACATCCCTATACGCATTCTTGGAGGAGGGAGGCATTTCAATTGTACAGTATGGGCTGGGTGAGGCACTTAGGTACGACAAGGCGATACGGACGACCATCGATATAAGCAAGGAAAAGTTAAAGCAGCATTCTGAACATGTACATGAAGTCTGGATTTGGCCCTATGTGCATAATTTGCCATCAGTCTGTGTCCACATTGGAACTCAGATGACCGATGCGGTGTTTCGTGCGTAATTAACTTTCCACATCCAGGGCAGGTCCACTCACAATGGTGTATGGGATCCGGAGAGGTGATCGTACAGTAAAAGCGCAACAAAGACCTTACGTACAACTCACCAGGCAGAAGGCCCATACGTGTGAGGAGAGGGCATGCACGGAACAGTGGATTGCAAATTCTGTGTTAGCCTCTGTTGCGGAAGGCAATATGCTCTTACAGTAAGTCAGGATCCAGTCCACAATTATTCCCCTTCAGGCACAAAGGGCCTGATACAGACCTACGCCGATGCACTGTGCTAGGTAAAGCACAGCGTATCGGCATGCACTCCCCTCGACACTCCCCCCTGTGCGAGCATATTTTCCCTCGCCTATGACGGCTGAAGGCTACCCTAACTTCAGCCGGCCTAAGCAAGGGAAAATACGCTCGCACAGGAGCGTATGACCGCAAACCCCTCCCTCCCTTCCTCATTAAACTACCTCTCCCTACACACTAACTTGAGCATAGTAACGGCGAGGGACGCCCCCTCAGCCATTACTACGTTGATAGTACGGACGCGTGATTGTAGATCGGGCGTTTCCGTAGTAATGCCGGGCAATATCTACCCAGCGCATGCGCAGATCGGCTTTTAAGCCGATCTTACGCTGCTGGCTGGCGTCTTAACACCAGCCAGCGTAGGTCTGGATCAGGCCCAAAATGACCAGAGCTGCAATTAATAAAGTTTATTAAGTCTTTCTGAAAAGAGAAGGGCATTGTGGGTAATTTACACGGCAGTCCTGTCAAGAACAGCCCTAAAAACCGATATTATAAAAACAGATATTAAGAGCATTTTTGTCTGTAGAAGCTCTGTTCTGTCCTGTTTTGGCAGCCTCCTTGGTGCAGGCAGGCCCAGCGACAGAGGGAGACAGCTGGGACGGGCCTGAGGTTCAGAGGGACTTCTGCAATCCACTGCTGCAGACACTATTGAGAAGGGATGGGGGCCCCCAAAATCATGAGTGTACTGAGCCCCAAGATTTCTGTTGCAGGGCAAGTTGAACCTGTCAGCAGAAGTTATGTCATAGTTAGATTAGCTAGGTAGGTTGCACATATATGATCTATGCTTAGATTATTCCGGTATATAACTGTAATTGTGATTACAGTGTGTAAGTCCCTGACAATTTCACAGACCCCAACTTCTGTCTGATCTTCACAATAATGAAGGAGTTCCATATGTTGTACTTGTATAGCTGTAGCGTGTGCGTGTGTGTGTGTGTGTGTGTGTGTGTGTGTAGGGGAGCTGTCTGCACAGAATATTTCTGTAATATCTATGTGCCTGTAGGTGATACATATGAAGTGGTCGATAATTCTGTGCATGTTTCGAACAAACAACTATGCATGCACAGGGTTAACACCCAGGTTATACCAGCTCTGGGATGGATTGGGCAACTATGTGTGTCCCAATGTGGTATGGAGTATTACTTATTTGTTTTAGAGTGGAGTGGGTATTGCTGTAATATGTGGGGTGTCACAGTCTTGGTAGAATCTGAATTAGTCACAGGTTCCAAGGGGTGTATAGGACAGCGGATGTTGTAGCAGAAGCTGGGAGGCCAGAGATGATGCTTACACATAAGAACAAGGGTGGACTGGATTAGCACAGGCAGGCTGGACTGGATTAGCACAGGCAGGCTGGACTGGATTAGCACAGGCAGGCTGGACTGGATTAGCACAGGCAGGCTGGACTGGATTAGCACAGGCAGGCTGGACTGGATTAGCACAGGCAGGCTGGACTGGATTAGCACAGGCAGGCTGGACTGGATTAGCACAGGCAGGCTGGACTGGATTAGCACAGGCAGGCTGGACTGGATTAGCACAGGCAGGCTGGACTGGATTAGCACAGGCAGGCTGGTAATAGAGGTGCAGGTAATGCTGGAAGCAGTAGTGCAGGTAATGCTGGAGGCAGTAGTGCAGGTGATGCTGGAGGCAGTAGTGCAGGTGATGCTGGAGGCAGTAGTGCAGGTAATGCTGGAGGCAGTAGTGCAGGTAATGCTGGAGGCAATAGTGCAGATAATGCTGGAGGCAGTAGTGCAGGTGATGCTGGAGGCAGTAGTGCAGGTGATGCTGGAGGCATTAGTGCAGGTGATGCTGGGAGCAGTAGTGCAGGTGATGCTGGGAGCAGTAGTGCAGGTGATGCTGGGAGCAGCAGTGCAGGTGATGCTGGTAACTGCAGGCTTGATTAGAGAGACAGCTAGGCTTGGAGAAGGAAGCTTGATTGGACAAGCAGCTGGGCTTCTAGCAAGGAGTTCAGGAAGCAGGAAGCAAGACAGACAGAACTGGATGCAAGGCAGGCAGGTCTGGAAGCAAGGCAGGTTAGAACCAGGTGCCAAGTTATTCTGGCACTGAGGGATCAGTGCACAGGGTTTATATAGCCCGCCCAGTGCACAGATTGGCTGGAGGGATCATGTGTGCTGCAGGGGAGTATCTGAGTGGCTACTGGGAATCACCTGACAGGAGGCAAGATGGTGACGTCCATGCACCAGAGGATAGTGGTGCAGATGCCCAATTCCCAGACACTATACTGCAATGGACATTGTACAGGAGGCTTCCACTATTGGAAGTGGCACCTCTAGAGAGCTGGAGAGCTGGCATGACGTGGGAGAGCCGCTGACAGATAGTTCCCGGTCCGGTAAGTACGGCAGCGTCTGCCGCCAGACGTGACATGGGGACAGTAAGGAGTAAATCATAGCATGGTATAGCATGGTATTTTCTCTGCACTATCACAACAATTGTTTACCTTTGTTTACCTTTTGTCGTCTCGCTCACGTTACTCCCTTGTCAGAGCTACAGGTATCATTTGCCCACTAATCCGTGTCCTCGAGCTCGCTTGTGTGCTTTGGCTCCCTGGTCTTGTATCCTGACCTTGGTTCCAGTTCTCCTCATATTGCTAGTTGTTATATTCCCTGGTGTCTCCGGTTCCTGCACTCTCCGTGCCTTTGGTTCCTGCAATCCTTGTGTCCTGTTGTTCCAGCAACGTTAGCCATACCTCCACTGCCCATCTACACTACTCCTGCACTCCTTGTATCCCGTTCACCATCCCAGCATCTATTTGCTTGATCAGAGGGCCTGCCATTTTCCTGCAGCCAAATCCATCTCCGCCATCAAGGGCTCTTATGAACACCTGCCTTGTGACTCTGGTCTGGGGCTGAGTTCGGTGCATGAGAGACTGCAATGATGGCAGACAGTAATGGGTAGGTGAGTTTACGTACGTGACGGCCAAACCCGGCCCATACTGTGCAATTGAAATGCCTCCCTCCGCCTCCAAAGCATAATTACGGGTGTCGTATTGATGCCCCCGCCCCTTCATTCATATTTACACTGATGGTACGTACGTTAGGATTACGTGGCGTAACATCTGCCGCGCACATGCGCAGTAAATACAAATAGCCAATTTGACGTGATCGGCTAGCGTAAATACGCTAGCGTGCTTAGCTCAGGATCTGGCCCTAAATCTTTAAAACAACTGTTGGCCTATTATCTGTGTTCATTCCCTCCCCATTTCCATACCTTCACTTCTAAATTCCCACTTCGCCCATTGTTCTGCAAACAAAGAAGTTGGGTGTACTGTCCCGTGTTTTTTTTACTTTTTCCTGCAAGCAGGGCCGTTTTAAGAAGTGAGGGGGCCCGTGTGCAGGATTTGCACATGGGCCCCCCACCCCTCTTACCTGAGCCAGGACTGTCCAAATGAGTGGGCCGAAAAGGGGGCGTGGCTTAACAGTGCTGTAAGCCCCGCCCCCTTTGCCATGCGAATCCGGACAGTCCCACCACAGGGGAAGGGGGACTAATTTGGCATCTATATCTTCCCTCCGGAAGATATTAGAGGGAAAAAATAGATGCTGAATGGCCCCCCTTCCCCTGTCAACCCAGGGTGCAGGAAGCATGCCACAGAGCCCCCTGTTCTAAGGGGCCCGTGTGCACTGCACACCCTGCACCCATTATAGATACGCCTATGCCTGCAAGCTACTAATGCCATAAGAGCATTTATATTCATCTACATTGGACTTTATGATGTTACTATATAGACATAGTAAAATGTATTTTTCCATTGTTAATATGATATTCAGACTCGTCTTGCATTTCTCCCTGTCAATCTCTTAGAATCCGTTAAGTATGCCAAATTCATTCTGGGGAATCATGCCATGGAATCTGTGCACCATTTGCCAGGAAACTGTTACATCTAGTTCTACATCAAATCCTTTCTGAGTGATTTAACGGCAGACATCAACACTTTACGATCGTCCAAACAAGACAGGAGAAAAGGTCTTTGCCTCTTGCCAAAGAATCTCATCTTGTAAAGTCTCTTCTATAATGTTACACTGTTATTGCAGTTTTTCTCCCACACTCAAAGTAATATTTCAGCCTTCAACATTGAGATGAATAGTTTGTTGTCTTTCCTAATCGTGGTCTCTCCTGAAGTGTGTACTTTATACCATATTTCATCCCCAGGGATTTTCCCAAACTCTATGCCATAAACAAAGAATATGGATATGTTGCTTTTGGGAAGTTGAGAATTTTAAAGAAATAAAAAATCTTTACAGTGAGCATCTAATATTACTGTTTACAGTGGAACCCACTATGTGACATGGCTTTTATTTTATACCCAATTGACTAATATTTCTCCCTTTTAATATAGGAAATGGGAAGCTAATTTTCATCTGTCTCTGTCATGTGTATTTTGAAAATAGTGCTAATTTGAAAAAAAAAAAGTATGAATGGGTAAGTATGCCGATCGACATATTAGCCATACATTAATTTGGAAACTGCCGCAGACCCGCTGCACCAACCGAACAGGTGAGTAGGAGTCTTAGAGTTAGGCTATGGGGAAAGGAGTCTTAGGGTCAGGCTGTGGTAAGGCGAGTCTTAGGGTTAAGAGGCAGGGAGGGAAGTCTTAGGGTCAGGCTGCGGGGAGGGGAGTCTTAGAGTCAGGTTTTGGGAAGGGGAGCCTTAGGGACATGCTGCAGAGAGAAGAGGATAAGGGTAATGGAAGGGGAGGGTTAGGGAAAGGATAAATATAAGGGTTAGGATGGGATAAATACTCACCATTCTGAGACTTCATTCTGGGGATGATCGATTGCTTCTCCTCCTCATGACAGAAGGCATTGATTTGATTTGGAATTCGTTGGTATAAAATGGCCCTCTTGTTCGTACCGCCGACATACACCAATAGACAATGCACTCAGTGGGGCTGATTCAGGGGTACACGCAAAAGGCGCATGCAATGGTACTGTCACGTTCTGAGGTTGATCCGTACTGGGTTCAGGTTGGTGGGCGGAAACAGAGAATACGAAGCTGGGTGGTTTTAAATAATGGTGGCGCATATGAGCCCTGAAGGGTCAGACGGAGATTCCGCCCAGACAGGCGGCAGGGTGAGACCGAACTGGCGTATATGAGAACAGTCTCTGACAGGTAGGTAAGTTGTAGATACAGTTCGGTGTATGTTCGGCAAGGCAGAGAAGTAAATATACTGTAGGTTCAGGAAGGTAGGTATTGGCAGACGGGCCTGCTGTAGATTCAGGCAGGTAGGTAAAAGCAGGTATGACTGCTGTAGATTCAGGCAGGTAGGTATACGCAGGTATGACTGCTGTAGATTCAGGCAGGTAGGTATACGCAGGTATGACTGCTGTAGATTCAGGCAGGTAGGTATACGCAGGTATGACTGCTGTAGATTCAGGCAGGTAGGTATACGCAGGTATGACTGCTGTAGATTCAGGCAGGTAGGTATACGCAGGTATGACTGCTGTAGATTCAGGCAGGTAGGTATACGCAGGTATGACTGCTGTAGATTCAGGCAGGTAGGTATACGCAGGTATGACTGCTGTAGATTCAGGCAGGTAGGTATACGCAGGTATGACTGCTGTAGATTCAGGCAGGTAGGTATACGCAGGTATGACTGCTGTAGATTCAGGCAGGTAGGTATACGCAGGTATGACTGCTGTAGATTCAGGCAGGTAGGTATACGCAGGTATGACTGCTGTAGATTCAGGCAGGTAGGTATACGCAGGTATGACTGCTGTAGATTCAGGCAGGTAGGTATACGCAGGTATGACTGCTGTAGATTCAGGCAGGTAGGTATACGCAGGTATGACTGCTGTAGATTCAGGCAGGTAGGTATACGCAGGTATGACTGCTGTAGATTCAGGCAGGTAGGTATACGCAGGTATGACTGCTGTAGATTCAGGCAGGTAGGTATACGCAGGTATGACTGCTGTAGATTCAGGCAGGTAGGTATAAGCAGGTATGACTGCTGTAGATTCAGGCAGGTAGGTATAAGCAGGTATGACTGCTGTAGATTCAGGCAGGTAGGTATAAGCAGGTATGATTGCTGTAGATTCAGGCAGGTAGGTATAAGCAGGCCGAGGAACAGCTGACAGGGGTTTAAATAGCCCGCTCCGGCTGTTGATTGGCTATTCTGACACGTGCTCCCCTGGCCTGCTTCAGGATTGGCCGTGGGGAGTCACGTGCCTCAGGCAAGATGGCGGCGCCCAGCGGTCCACGAGGACGCCGGAGACCGCCGCTGGAGCAGCCCGTCAGACGCCGGAGCCCTCTGGTCAGGTAAGTAACGCGGCTTCTGCCGCGCAACGTTACAGGTACATCTGGATATCTATGCAAGTGTGGCGTGTAGTGTGCAGGAACAAAGCAGCCAAGGTCAGTGCAGCTATGTGACCAAGTGCAGGGAGTCCACTGTAATGTATACTGGAAATGGAGGCTGTTAATGGTGCGAGTGCTTCAGACATAATGGGCCTGATCCAGACCTACGCTTATGAAACTCTCATGTGCGTAGCGTATTTACGCCAGCGTACCCACAATGCACTCCCCTCAGCACTCCCCTTGGTCGTACTTAGTTTAGCCTTCTTATGCCCAGCAAACGCTACCCTAACTTTTCTGATCGTAACCGCGGGCGTCCGTAAGCTCATTGCGTAGTTACGACGCTTAGCATGGCCATACTGTACGATTTAAATGCCTCACCCCGCCCTCGGTGCGTATTTACGGATTTCGTATGGCAGGCACGCCCACTCGACCGTATTTACGAAGGTGGTACGATCAAGGCCCATACACTCAGAATTTGGAAGCGTAACATCTTCCCCGCGCATGCGCAGTAAGTACAAAGGCCCGTTTTTAAGCTTATGCCCGGCGTAAAAATGCACCCAAGTGTAGGTCTGGATCAGGCCCAATGTGAATGTCCACAAATAATATCAAAATATAAATTATGAAAAAACATTTTTAATTTGGAAAAATCAATAAACTTTTGTTAAACGTTTGTGGGTCTTCATAATATTTTTTGTCTCTATTTAGTTAATTTCATTTATTTTACATTTTTATTTTATTTTCATTTTTGTTATTAACATAGGATCAAGTCTAAAATGACCAGAATAGATTGTAACCTTGTACCTGGCCTCCATGCATTTTCCGTATGCACGGAGGTCTGTAAATCCACACACCAGCAGAGAGTTAACTCCCCTGTCACTCCGTGCAGAGTACTGGACACTTACATGTCCAGAACCGTACCTTAAAACCACTGCCCGGTACTGCATCCATCCAAATGCATCCCTGCCATGGATCTGCCTACCACTGCCCACCTGAATTGATGGTTAACGGGCCCTGTCCATTACTTTTTGTTTGACATTTTGGTGCTACATTGGTCAAATACAAGATCCTTCAGTCTTAGAGAATTTTAGTACCTCCTAGATGTTTTAGCAATAGTGGATCTACCACAATTTAGGGAATGTATCTTTTACTGGGTCATATGTGAGGGGTGTGGGTCCCCGCTTAGAACGGCCCTATTTCGATAGGGCCGTTTCCTCAATGAGGCAATTGATCCACGGAGCACCAAGCTTTTGGTGCTCTGAAAGGTAAGGAAAAAATGTCCCCTACTCCTTTCCCTAATTCTAACCCTAACCCTCCCCTCTCATTACCCTAACCCTAACCTTCCCTTCCTGGCAGCCCGACCCTAAGCCACCATCTCCCGCAGCCTATCCCCACTTCTCCCTCCCCTGCAGGCTGACCCTAACCCTCCCTCTCCCACAGCCTGACCCTAACCCTCCCTCCCCCGCACCCTGGAGAGGTTACTCACCTTCCCCTGTGATCTGGCGGTAGCGGCGGCAGCGATATTTCCGAATTGGAATGGGTGAGTATGCCAATCGGCATACTCAGCCATTCTAAAAAAAAATTCTAAAGCGGGGACTATTCGAAATAGGGACCTCCGAAGAGGACCTTTGGGATGTCCCTATTTCGTAAATAAGATTTTCTAGCCGGGGACTGATAACGATATGTGAGGGGTATCCTGTCCACTATATTAAGCTCTTACTCTGATCTTCTGAGTATGCTTATCAATGGGGCCTCCTTCATTGGAAAACTTCTTGTAGCCCTAAAATGTCACCATAAATTAGCATGGATGGTTAGTATAACAGCATCCTAATACTTGTACTTAATAGATCGTCTTCACACGTAAGTATGTGATCTGTAGTATGTGAATCCGCACCTACTTCCCCGCTACTCTCCCCACCTGCCCAGTTTTTAAGTGCCTAATGGTGCTTACAAGTGCCATAAGTCATCCATAACTACCGTGCGTATTTTCCCTCTTAAGGAGGGTTCCCCAGCCCTATCTGCCAGCCTAATTTACATTCCTCCCCCCACCCACTTTACGGAAGTAACCCCGGAGACTGCCATGGCACGCCTCCTCTTACCTTAAAAACTACGTGCAGTCATTAAAGCTACGGGGCCACTACGCAAATTGTGTAGTCTATATGACTACCCATGTGCAGTGGCCCTGTAGACAAAATTCCGCACCTAAGAAGCATCAGCTCCTTAGTTGTGAATCCGGTCCAAAACATAGAACAATTTTTCATCTAACTAAACACTTCCAAAAGTGATGATATAAGTATCTTTAACAATAACCATCTCTCTTGGCAGTTCTCAACCTTTACTTGGTGAATAGCAGTTACGCAAGATGAAATTAGGTCAAGTACCACTTAACATTACCATTCTATCCCAATTACCCTCTCTGTTCTTCACCTATATGCCTTCCTCTATCCTCACTAGCCGCTAGCACTTCATCCCCTTCCTTGTCTCTTTTTCCATCCTCACTGCTCACCATCTTACTATGGCCCCCTACTAGCACATCATCAACTTCATCTCTCATTTTTACAATGTTTTTTGAGAAACATTTCTTTTAAACAGGTTGCCGATCCGGCCGGCCCTATTTCATACATGATGCAGCTGCCAACTGATTGTTCGAAAACCTCTGGATATAGAAAATTGTTATTGAGAATTGGTGCCTGTTTCCCCTTTCCCAATAGCTACAGGCTGTGGCGAGTGTAAGGTTAGGGTTAGGCTGCAGTGGCTGCAGGGGGTATAAGTGTAGCGATAGGACTTAAGAGGAAGCTTAGGGTTAGGCTGCTGGGCATGGAAGGTTAGGGTTAGGCTGGAAACATCGAGTGTTAGAGTTAGGGCTGAAAAAATTCACAGGTTAGGTTTAGACTGCACAAAACAGATGGTTAAGGTTACGGTTAGGTAAAAACACTTAACCTCGCTGGGCGACTGCATTCGCAAGACACCACCGCTTTCTCAAATGGAGACTGACGAAAATTGTCATAAGTCTCCATTCAGCTGCCGCACGATGGTCTTTCAATAAATAGACCATTGTACCAGCAAACCACACTTCTTTAAAAATGTCATCCAGTGTTTCCATCTTGTAACCATGCCTGCGAACATGGGCAGATTGAGATCTCTAAGTGGCCCTAGAAAAAATAATCTGCAAGAGGCCACGTGCGATCGGCATCAACTACTGAAAAGTATTTCACATTCCAATAAAGAGATTTATAGTGGCCTCTATGCATTGCAGGTAGTCACTGCCACCCATTGGCCACCACCTTAAACATAGAGCATCCTAGTAACCACCACCCAATACATACACCATCCTAGTGACTACCTCCCAATACATACAGAATCCTAGTGACCACCACTCAATGCATACAGCATCCTAGTGACTAACACCCAATACATACAGAATCCTAGTGACCACCACTCAATACATAAAACATCCTAATGTTCTCCCCTCTATACAGACATCATTTTAGCAACCACCACCCATGACAGTCAACATCCTAGGTTTCTTCAAATTAAAAAGGAGCTACTGAGTGGCCTCCAGAGGTCACTGGCCTACCAGGAAAATTCCCTGTAAGTCCTCTGACCAATCTGCCCCTGCCTGGGAACATGCCCAGCCTACAACCAGTGAAGTGCAGTCCATCAGACCATCGCTGTATATAGCACTGGTTGTGAACCCCTAATCTAGCAGAAACCCATTTTTTTTTTTTAACTTCTATTGGACAGAATATCCCTTTAGACTTTTACATGCATCACAATTTACATTTCCTAAATATAGTTTTAATGTTTCTGTTTGCAAGAGGTCAACCATCTTATCTTACAAAAAACAAAACTCAACGAGCAGATGGTATTACTTTAATAAATGTGTGGATAAAAATGAGTTACGTTTGCAAATTCTCCAATATAATCCAGTGCAGAAATATAATACTTTCATGAAAAGAGAGTATAATAATCGCTGCATGAGCTGAGCGTATTTTCCCTGATACTAGTCGAACTAGATTTTTGTTTATCCCTTCCGTTGGTTTAATGTTTTATTGAATAGTGTTCAGCCTCGGGGACTGGGAACATTAAAAGCCTATGTCAAGGTCACGCTTAGTTAGTTGCTGGCATTGAAAATGGAGATCAGAATGTCACGTTAATATCAAATGTAAAAAAAAATACCTCCAGGCATAATAGGATTATTTGTTAATCCTCATTGACATTTTTAGTCATAAATATATAGCAATTAAAGTTGTGTGTTTATATTTGTGTTATATTGGCATAAGTTGAGATTTTCCTAGTGTTTGCTGTTGGGAGGTGCGTGACATAGCAATGGCCATTC
>WWET01005625.1:38419-49450 GCA_011038615.1 Limnodynastes dumerilii
TCCTGCTGTTTACCAGCTGTGTCATACTGGTGCTTTGTAGGATCATCTGGTTTTCAGCTAGCTACAGCAAGTGTTCATGGCCCTCAAGTGCCTCTGTTTACCTGCATATGTGCAGAGACCGGTTGAGCATGAGGTATTCTGCATGAGGGTCCCATTAGTCACAAATCATTGCTTTCTGTAGAGATTGGAAATTTCATCAGAGCAGCCCAGGTCTTAGTGCTCAAAGTGGACCAAATTTTTGGCTCTCTAGAATGCTATTTGCAAAACATTCTAATGGCTCTAACGTTATATGTGGTCACATGCAATGGCAAATAACAGGAGAGAGCACAAATATGAAGAGAACAGCTGTTAAAAAAATTACCTATATATCCTGCATTGGGCTCAGCTTTTTCAGCCAACATCATTCTCTCTGGTATTAGTGCCCACTCATGCACAGTGCCCACCATACCATCACTCATGCGCAGTGCCCACCATACTATCATCCACGCACAGTGCCCACCATAGGACTCCACAAGGCAAAGCAACGCTGAACGTTTGCCTTGAAAAAACTTGTTACTGCCCTGCTACAAAGTCTCTTACTGGTCTCCGAATCAATCATTTAGTCAAAACTAAGTGCTGCCCTCATCTTGGTCAGCACGGTGGCTCAGAGGTCATGAGTTCAATTCCTAAATTAGGCCTTATAGGGGCAGGAACTGATATGAATGTCTCATGTTCTCTGTAAAGCGTTGCAAGCTATTTGTGGCGCTATATAAATAAGCATTAATAATAATACTAATAATCTGTACGTAAGCCAGTATTCCGGGGAGGGGGAGCATTTCTTAGCTCAACCACCACCTGAGCCATCCAAACTTAGCTGTGCTTATTCTATTATTCTATTAGAATAGTATCATACAGGTCCAAATTTCCAAATCAGTCACAAGCCCCACTCCGAACAAGTAAAGAACCTTACAGAACAATTAGAGAAGAAAACAGGTGGAGGCCAACCAAGCCCTATGGGACCAGTGTTGACCATTATAAACAGATTATGGGGTGTGGTATAAAATGTCGACAGGTTAAATTGTAGACAGGTCAAAATGTTGACAGTATAATGTTAGTATTTGTTTGTAACATTTGTAAACTTAATGTAATGCAGACGGCCTGTACAAAACCTCAGAAATGTAATAATACTTATGTGATATATATGTAATATAACATAATACTAAACTGTCGACATATTGATCTGTCTATAATTTTACTAGTCGACATTTTGAGATTATAGGCCAGATTTACTAAAGGGAAAGGAAAAGTGGAGATGTTGCCAGAGCAACCAATCAGATTCTAGCTGACTTTATGTAGTATGTAATAGGAAAGTGAGAGCTAGAATCTGATTGGTTGCTATGGGCAACATCTCCCCTTTTCCTTTCCCGCAGTTTAGTAAATCTAGCCCTATGACTTCAATTGCCAAACACATTCTAGAAATAGATATCTAGAATCTTGGTTGCTATGGGATGTTCCATCGCCCGTTTGCTAATGAACTGTAATATTGCGGTTAGTGCCCGGATTCACAACACCGTACGTGTTCCACATCCAATCTTAATTTCCCGATAGTAGCTACTATGCATGCATAGTAACTATTTTATGTAATCTACATATCGTTCCGTTACATAGATTAGGTCTTTAGAGACCGCATATACACAATCTACGTAACAAAACGATACATAGATTGCGTAAAATAGTTACTATGCATGCGTAGTAGCTACTATCGGGAAATTAAGACCGGATGTGGAACACGTACGGTGTTGTGAATCCGGGTCAGTATGCTGATTGATAGGTAATTGTCCAGAACATGACTTAACATACTGAACAAGGGTTGCCCGCCTCCTTGTAAGAAGCGAGTGTTGGATTGTGTATTGTGCAGAAGAAACTGTAAGAAAATTAAGGATAAATTGAATGGATGCCGAGAACTAGTTGTTCAGATTAAACAAATAATACTGTTTTGTGTTCCCATTGCTTTATTTTATTTATCCATGTCTATATCAGATGACCTGTAAGTGTCTGGAAACAGGCCCAGCTTTGCAACCATTAAAATAAACAAATAACAGCACTCCCGATGCACAAACATAGATAAATAGAAAATGTATTCAGATCCAAGATATGCAGTCTATAATTACCCCATTGTGTACGCAATACGGAACATACCAGCAGCTACGCTGCCCAGCAGACAACAGACAACAACATATGTCAGAGCATACATAAATAACCAGTGTAGCTCCTTACCTGCCTCGGATTTTAGTGTCTATGAAAAATATTTTTCTGTTTACCCCAAGCGCCATACCAGTCATAGAACCTGCAACATTCACTGGCATTATGGGGTCTATTTACAAACTTCATTTTCATGCGATACTGCCCATTTTCATGTGAAAACGGCATTATCGTATGAAAATAAAGGGGCTGATGCGATACTGCCCATGCGAAAAGATCGCAAATATACGCACCTTAGCTAAGATCTTAGCAGGTTACAGCCCACTGCAAAAACAGACACTCCCCTTGCAAACAGCGGTGGATCTTAAACTTAGACCACCATTGACTTGCCTTAACTATACGCTGTCATTGTTCTTTTCAGAGCGGGCCGGCGGTTCCCAATATTTATTAAATGCTGGAGCAAGTTTTACACTCCGCTCCTGGTGTAAAACTAACGCCATTTCAAGATGGCGTTAGTGCCTTTGGGCCAGATCCAGACCTACGCTCGCAGACGAGCTAACGCTGATCGTAAGCGTAAAATAGGCATAAAAAGTGCACTGCGCATGTGCATAGTGACAACTTCCGGTCATACCAAAGACCTTTTCGTAGCGGCGATTCGGGCCTCCGTATTGTTTGCGTATTTTCCGACGACGGGGCGTGTTTATAGTACAAAGTTAAAGTTAAAGTTAGTGAGTTAAGGAATACAGGCGCCATTTAAATTGTACAGTATGGGCGTGCTTAGGCCACTATGAACAGCGCGTCGCTACGAAAATACGTACGAACACATGGAAAAGTTAGGGTAGGCTTCGGCAGGCGTACTGAAAGGAAGGTAAGGGGAGTGTCGTGGGAGGGAAATTTTTTTTACGCTGGGAGTGTCGTAGGAGTGAAAGTTTTTACGCTGGAGCGGTAATACGCTCCGCTCTCATGCGTAGGTCTGGATCAGGCCCTTTATCCCAGCTATGTCCCCATATTGCCCCCTTTCCCCCTCCCTAATAGCTGTTATTAGGAGGAAGAAAAAGGGGGCATGTATGGGGAGATCACTGGGATAAACATTAAATATTAATAACATAAAAAAAATGGAAAAAAAAATGGAAAACTTACCTGTCCCGGAGACGCGTCTGACTCTGAAGATTTCACAGTCCCGATATGAACCCATTGTGCATGCGCAGTGTTTTTCAGATCGGGACCTGAAATTTTAAAAGTCCCGCAATGGAGTCTCTGCGCATGCCCAATAGTTCATTCATACGAAGAATGAATGAAAAGTCCTGCGATGAGCCCAGAGGTCATAGCGGGACCTCGCAGGGCTGGAAAGTTTTGGTAAATTTAATGAACGGAGCTGCCAGGCTCGCTGCGAGCTGAAGCCAGCGTGGAACAGCTTAGTTCATTAAAAAATGGACCTAATAGTAAATAGAGCCCAATATCACGGCACGGTGTATCATTTTCCTGAGTATATGAAGAACAAGATCAAGATCAAGAACAAAGTCTCCTATAAAAAGCCTTGCAATAATAGAAAAAAACAAACAAAATTTTTCTGACATTTGGCCATTTGGGTCTATTATCATCATTGACATCATCACCTATTACCTCTCTGCAAGGCACTGGACAAGTAGAAATGGACATAAGAGTTGGTGATTTGTGCTCCTTAAATGTCACAGTAACTCATAATTATTTCTATTCTTGTTTCAAATCAGTGTCTGCTGGAAGATACTTCTTCTACGTTACCTCTTCAGCCTTCCTCATCATCACGCTGTCACCTCATGTCCCTGAACTGTGCTGCAAATATTAAGGGAACATATAAGCGGATTCCGGGCACAGAGGTTGTAGTGCAGCACGCTTGCCATGGATACGACTGATAGAGTGGGGATGTGTGCCTTTGGATTGCAAGCAGTGGACTCAGTGGACTGTGAATTTAATTTGAAGCTCATATTTTGAAGCCCCACCAGTATTAATAGCTTATCGGTACCGATATTTTTGATGTGATTAATGATCAGGATCAGGCCCATAGAGTATCCAATTTTACCTCTTCCAGAACGGGAAGGACCTACCCTGTTAAACAATTTATAAACTGTTCTACCCAATATGTTGTTTATTTAGCAACATGTGGATATAACCTCCAACAAGGGCTTTGCGTTATCGTTATTTTTATATCAATAAAGGAGCATAACATTGAGTCTATTAATATACTGAGGATTTTATTGAGCACACAGGAGCTTGATAGGAGTTAGCTCTTGTGTAGTACAAATTTAACCCAACAGTGACCGGTTGTTTTCATACAGGTACAATTAGTACCGTTGGACATTCTGTTGCTTTAACATCAGTGCACAAATCTATTGGCAACAGAGACTCAGTGGACTGTGAATTTAATTTGAAGCTCATATTTTGAAGCCCCACCAGTATTAATAGCTTATCGGTACCGATATTTTTGATTAATGATCATGATCAGTCATGTTATGGTATAATGTGTTAATAAACTGTTTATATTTTACCATTGTCTACTTATGGTATTCATATCTAGCGCTACCTGGATTTTTTTCTATATTTGCAAGTGATGCTCAGAATAGGCAGTAGCTGATCCTGGGTATTAGCGCTCTGATATCTATATCCCACATCCCCTGAGATAACCCATTTGATCACGTTTAATTTTAATCACCTGCATAATACTTCAGCAGTGATTTCCGACCCTTTGTAATGCATTTAAAATGTCACATCCTAAGGCAAGGGTAAAGCTGGCCACACACTGGAGGGATTATTGGCCCGATCATACAATTATTGGGTGATCGGGCAAATAATCGCTCTTCCTATTGGACATGATCAATTTTTAAAATGCCAGCTAGCGCTCAATAATTTAAGGGAGCCAATCAGCTTACTGAACGGCTCCCTATTCCTTAAGTGCCTCCCTCTTCTGCTCAGATTATCGGTCCCATATGGTGCCGATAATGGGACATAGCCCTGGCGAGAAATCGATAATTGACCCAGTGTATGGCCAGCTTAACATATAGGCCATGCAAGGTGAGCTCTCTGGACATGTTTTCACATAAACAGTCCTTATTTTTTGTCTGTGTTGGGCTCTCAGATGCACTTTCTTGGAAATGCCCTTTACTGTACATTGACTACGTCCCTCCACTCCTTTCCTCCCTCTGTATATCCTTCAGGACACAAGCCGCCGCAACGCAAGCTCTGCACAGATGGCCATGATGTTCTTTAGATCTGAACATGAGCACTAGAAGATCGCGCAGAGAAACATCACGTCACTTGGCATACACTCACCTGTGGATCGGCCCTACAGTGTTCTAGGGGTTATCCTTTATTTATCATCATTTATTGAATGTCAAAGATTTAGCATGTAGCGCTTTAGATGTAGCGCTATACAAACAATATTTGTCATTCACATCCATCCCTGCCTCAATTTAGCTTATAGTGTAAATTCCCTAACACACACACAAACACAGACACACACACACACCAGAGGCGGAACTAGCGAGTTGTGGGCCCACGTGCAAAAAATATGCTTTGGCCCTGATGAAATCGCAGGTAACCTGGTGGGGAGCTTCGGCGGTGCAGTGATAACGGCTGTGGGCCCTTGTATTAGCATAGGCCCTGGTGTGGTTGACCTGTTGCACCAATGGTAGTTCCGCCCCTGACACACACAGACACAGGTTTATTTTGTCAGCAGCCAATTTAACCTATAGTACTAGTATTTTTCTGGAGTGTGGAAGGAAACCGGATCAAACCCATGCAGAACGTGCTCCTCACAGATAAGGCCCTATCCAGGTATCAATCTCCTGTGAGGGAGAAGTTCTAACCACTTGAGCTACTGTGCGGCCCATTTATTTTTTTTATTAAACAGAAAATGTAATTTCTATAGTATTTCCCTCACATTCTTTATTGCGGTCAATTTTTCAGTCTTCTGTAATCACCAGCATGAGAGTATTAGGTATTAAGACTGCCATTAATTTCCATTAATTTAGCTTGTCATCACACAATAGGGTGATTTATAAGCCAGTATGTATTTTTCTTTGTTTCTAATATCTATTTAATTAGATGGTGATAAATGATCAACCCTCTGCTTATTTTCACAGCACATTTCTGAGTCTTGCCTACATTTCACAGTTTGGTATCTACAAACACAAAGTGATCCTGTAGATCGACCATCAAGCATGTGATCATGTGGATCACAAAGGTGGAAGTAGAAATAACTCATGAAAAACCATGGTATTATGTCATGAGGCCTTCTAATTGTAATGGTAAAAGTTCTACACACATCCATGGTAAAAGTAGAACACATCCATATTGTCTATTGATAATTTGTTATCAATAAGTGGGCCAACAATTGCAGTGTACAATTGAGAAAAACTACACTACTAAAATGGCCTTTTTTTCGATAAGGTACCAATATGGTTATAGTTAGACTGCAGAACAAGAAGGTTTAGGGTGAGGCTACGGTGTAGACTCTGGAGAGGGAAGAGTTAAGGTTAGGGTGTGAGACAGGGAACTTTAAGATTAAGCTGGCCATACACTAGAGCAATTATCGGCACAAACGCACAATTATCAGGGATTGGGCCAAATATCGCTCTAATGTATGGTAAAGATTTTTTTCCTAAACGGCGATAAAACGCTCCAAAAACGCTAGGGTACAATTATCTCATCTTTTGGAATTCCTGATTGATAATCGGACCCTAGCTGCAATTTTTGAAGGTACTAGTGCTCTGCCCTCTCTCTCTGTCTGGGGAGAGAGAGAGAGAGAGAGAGAGAGAGAGAGAGAGAGAGAGAGAGAGAACCAACCAACCGCGCAGCAGCCTATCAGTGGTGAGGTTTTGCCATTGAGAAATATTTTTTGCTGGCTGCTGCAAATGGAGGATGGTTAAGGGGAGGGTTAGGTTTAGGCTGAAAGAAGTTAAGGGTGTTGTGGTGTCCACGCTGTCTTGATCGCAGCCACAAAATAATCTCTGGTGTTGCGGCTGCATTGTTGGAATACAATGTGACACAAAGCAACACATCATACCGGCAAACCATATCCCTGCGGAAGATATATTCACACATTAGGGCAATAAAGTCAATTTTTCAACACTTTAAAAAAAAATACTTTTTAAAGACATTTATTAATTTTAAATTATAGCCTTATATGAATCTAAGCATGAATAAGTTGTTTCCAGCTCTAAATAGTACTTTAAGTGCTTTAAATATATAATTTCTAGTGTGCCCCCTGGACTGACATTACCGGTACTAGGTGCAAAGGTTTTGACATAAACAGACCTTAGTTCCACCTGTCTTCTTAGGGTCGGGAGTACTTGCCTTGGCACACTCTGGTTGTACATTGCCTATGTCCCTCCACCCCTTTCCTCCCTTTACATGCCTATAAGAGTGCAAGTCCCAGAAGATGGAGTAGCATTTCTGATGTGAATGACCCATTGATACATGTCCTTCCATTCTGCGAACTCAAGTGGAGAAGCGTCACGTCTATTGGTGTACACTCACCTCTGGATAGGGGCAAGTGCCTAGTCCAACTCTGCCATATTGCAGTGGGCCAGGCACTGTCTGTCTGTCTGTGCTTTGGCTGCATTGCTAATTCTAAAAACAGACAAACAAACTTAGGTGCCTAAAAGAATGTTACCTAGTAGTTGTCCTTTATTAACAATGCACACTGTCCCTGTAAATAAGGAATCACATCTAAATATTCAAACATCGCAACAAAGATACTATAAAATCATTCATGCTTAATTCATTATTTAAAATATATGTCAAACCACTACTAGTTGATTACAATAAGCGAATTTACAAACAATTTAAAAACTAGAACACGTGATAGTCACATATCAAGGTGCCAGCATACTTATTAGCTCAAATGTAGTACAAGTGTCCACAATGTACAAATAAATAGAAGAGCTGATCCCATATTCACAAAGAACACTGTCCCTGGTCATCTAGTGGCCGACTCTTCACCCCACACGGGGCTATTACCTGTCCCTCCCTATAACGATAGTGAGATCAGCAGAGAAACATTGGAATGCGGCTGTATGGATACACAACCCCGGTGTACAGACAGGGAATTTGCTTATAAAGATCTGCCGACGTACGTTTTGCTGTAGACAATCAAGCTTTTTCATGGCATTTAATTCTAAAAACACCATAACAAACAATATAATGTAGTCTGTGGGCTGGATCCAGACCTAGTTAAGTGCTTGAACTTAGTTACTCCTGGGCTAAACCATGTTGATTTCAGGGGGAGTCAAGTTAATTGTATTGTTTGCATGCAGGGATATATCTTTGAATTGCTTATTGCACACAGATACTGACCAGCTTTACTATCACACTGTTACTAGACTTAGGATAGGAAACATCACCTCTAAACTCTAATACTGTTTGCAACAGATGAAATATGACTCCCCTGCAATCAACATGGTTTAGCTCAGCAGTAACTAAGTTCAAGCACTTAACTAGGTCTGGATCCAGCTTTTACAATTTTCAGTACGAAACTCTCATTTCCGAAAAAAGGGACATCCGAAAGTACCTTTTCGGATGTCCCTTTTTCGAATAGTTTCCAATTTACACTTTTATTTCATGAAGGGGTGAGTATGCCGTTCAGCATACTTCACCCATTCACTTTCACACTTACTAATATCCTTCCACCATCTGCTATATCCCTCCGCCAGACCTCCACCGCTGCTATCGCCGGACCTGGAACAGGTAAGTAAATTATTTTTGTGGGTTAGGGTTAGGGTCAGGTTGCAGGGGAGGGAAGGTTAGGGTAGGCTGCAAGGGAGGGAAGGTCAGGGTCAGGCTGCAGTAGATGGAGGGTTAGGGTCAGGCTGCGGTAGATGTAGGGTTAGGGTCAGGCTGCGGTAGATGGAGGGTTAGGGTCAGGCTGCAGGGGAGGGAGGGTTAAGGTCAGGCTGCCAGGAAAGGAGGGTTAGGGTTAGGGAAATAAGAGGGGAGGGTTAGGGTTAGAATTAGGGAAGGGACTATTTTTACTTACCATTTCGACAAACTGAGCTTTGGGTGCTCCGTGGATCAATTGCAATGCCTGCTCAAGGCATATGCAATCGAAATCCCAGCCAGTTGCGAAACAAATTTTTCACAAATCAGACTTTTGTTGCGGGGATCCACACCCGTTGCCTAAGGTCATGTCAGCATCATCCACAGTTTTATAAAAGTGGCTGCATCCTGACACTGTGAAGTCTGGATCATCATTAGCTATCCTGATGCTATCTAGATGTTTAATTCCATTGTTAACCTCAATTACAAATAATACATTGTCAAGTCAAGAACTAGATAAATTCTATTTCCTGCAGTGTTCTCCAAAAGTGATTCATTAGTAAATGTTTCCTGTTGCGTTATAACAGCCCAGCAATTCATGTGTTTCCGTGAGTTTGATAATGTTTTAATTGGATGAGTCACAAAATCTTTTCTTGCCACAAAGTGTATTCTAATTGTGAATAATTGGGAAAGCACTTAGTCAACCTGATGAAATTCAAATAGAAATTCAAATTATTCTTTATGCGACATGAGGACTAAACTGTGGGAATACTTGTTTGACAGATCCTCCAACATTTTTAAGCTGGAAAAAGTCATATATAGGTTTTGTTTGGCAAAGTAAGATCACCCATCATGAAAAGTCAAATTCAGCATGAAAAAATGCCCTGTATCTGTGCTCAGCCAGAGGAGGCGAGTCTTGTATTCAGTAAGAAGGCATGTGTCTTGTGCTCAGCCAGAATGTGTGTGTCTTGTACTCAGCCAGAGGAGCTGAGTCTTGTTTTCAGTCAGAAGGCATGTGTCTTGTGCTCAGCCAGAGGAGCTGAGTCTTGTTTTCAGTCAGAAGGCATGTGTCTTGTGCTCAGCTAGGAGGGGTGTGTCTTGTGCTCAGCCAGAGGAGCTGAGTCTTGTATTCAGTCAGAAGGCATGTGTCTTTTGCTCAGCCAGGAGCATAGGCGTATCTATAATGGGTACAGGGTGTGCAGTGCACACGGGCCCCTCAGAACAGAGTGTGTTTGGTACTCAGCCAAAGGAGGTAAATCTAGGAATCAACCAAAGGAAAGCCTTGTGCTCATCCAGAGGAGGTGTGTCTTTTTTTTTTTTTATCAATTGTTTTTATTTAATTTTTTCTTTTATTACATACAAGAACAAGAAGAAGCACTGCCAAGACATATATTCTGTTACACATGATATTGTAAAGACTATCCAACATAGTGTTTACATTGCACTTTAGCATCACACAAGTAAAGACAGATACATCATAACAACAACAGTAATTATGATCATACACTACACAGAGTTATAGGTAAGGAGAGCCTCATACTTAAGAGAAGACATGTATTTATTCCTCTACTCTGGCAATAGGAACCATCCCTAAATAGTATATTGAATTACAGAGATTGTAGCAAATACAGAGAGCAGAGGCGTAACTATCGTGGGTTTTGAAACTATATGAGGGGCTGCACTAAGGACTGAATCTATATGAAGGGGGTGCACTAGGGACTGAAACTATAATGGGGCTGCACAAATGACTGAAACTATATTATGGGGGTGCACTAAGGACTGAAAATATATTATCGGGGTGCACTAAGGACTGAAACTATGATGTGGCTGCACTAAGGACTAAAACTATATTATGGGGGTGCACTAAGGACTGAAAATATATTATCGGGGTGCACTAAGGACTGAAACTATGATGTGGCTGCACTAAGGACTAAAACTATATTATGGGGGTGCACTAAGGACTGAAAATATATTATCGGGGTGCACTAAGGACTGAAACTATGATGTGGCTGCACTAAGGACTAAAACTATATTATGGGGGTGCACTAAGGACTGAAA
>WWET01005625.1:59192-70824 GCA_011038615.1 Limnodynastes dumerilii
GTAATAGAACACGAGGGCATGGATACAAACTGGAGGGTGGTAGATTCAAAGGAAATGTGCGGAAAAATTACTTCACTGAAAGGGTGATAGATAAATGGACTATTCTCCCATCTGAGGTGGTTGAGGCCAATACAGTAGAACAATTTAAACATGCTTGGGATAAATATAAGGGTATCCTAAATTGTAAACCAAATTGAGGGTAAATAGGGTCTAGGGTCAGTATAGTTTTGAATAAACAAATGGGCAGACTAGATGGGCCATGTGGCTCTTATCTGCCGTCACATTCTATGTTTCCCCTGCAGCCTGACCCTAACCCTTACCCTTACCCTAATCCGTACAGATAGTTTACTCACCTGTTTCAGGTCCATCGATAGCAACGGTGGAGGTGCAGCAGACGGATATGCCGAAAGGCATACTCACCCATTCATTAAAAAAAAGTAGAAAGTGGTAAGTATTCGAAAATGGGACATTCAAAAAGGACCTTTCGGATGTCCCATTTTCGGCAATAAGATATTTGTACCGGAGAGTGTAACCGAGTTCCCCTTTACACTTGAGATCCTGAGCGCTCTGTGGGCCGTATTCAGACCTCCGACCGCATATGCAATGTTTACCGATATGAATTAATGCGCATGCGCAGTAATTTTTTTTACGACATCTACGTTACTTTTTGCAACGTAGATTGTGTATACGCGGTCTTAAAGACCGGAGGTCTGAATACGGCCCAGTATCCTTGCAGATTGCACTATAATATTGTAAAGTACAGAGGAGTAAATATTCCACTTCAGGAGGAGAGAAAGTAGCAGGCTGAAGCTATAGTTGCTGTAGTAATATTGTAGTGTATTGGGCACCACAGCACAGGAGAGAGCAAAATGTTGCCCTGCTTCCAAACTTCAGCGGGGTGCAAAATAAGTAATAGCAGCAGGGGGAAATTTAGCAACACCCTACAGACCCTGGGGAGCCTTCACAGTCAAGCACCAGAATCACATTTGCACAGCACACAGGAGACAGCCAGCATCATGTACATGAGGGAGGAGGAAAGGTCAGGGAAGTATTATACAGCACCCTGTCACAGGAGCTGATCCCTGACCGCACTACAGAGCTTTCCACCTGACCAGTGCTGGGCTCTGCTGCGTGATGGAGCTCCTTGGTTAGCCCTGCCAGCCACAGCCTCCGAGTCTCCTACTTCCAGAGAAGCCATGTCCACCGTAGCTCCCCGCTGCCTGTGCTACACAGGACCACCATCACACACTCCCCCCGCTCTCCTCGGCAGCAAACAAGATCAAAGACAGCAGTGAGGCTTCTACTCGTCAATTATGTGCAAAGGCTGGGGTAAATAGCCGCAGCACCTCACTTCTTACTCCAGGAAATGGGCTGTGCTTCCCTTCCGCCCACTAAAGCATGGTAAGTCTACAGTGTGGGAGGGGGCTCCCACACAGTAGCGGATCAGCGGTCGTACAGACCGCTGATCCGCACGTTTGAGTCAATGCAGGCTTATAGCCCGCATAACAGAGGGGAGTGACAGGGGGTGTGCACTCCCCTCTGTCTTGCGTATATACAGACCCCCCGCACGCACGGAAAGCATGCAGGGGTCTGAATCCTGCCCATGATGGGGAATACTGAAGGGAGCTGGAGGCACATAACGGGGAATACTGATCATATGATGGAGAATACTGAGGGGAGCACAAATTATGGGGAATGTGTGCAAAGAATAAATACTCAACACTCTGCTGACTGACAATGGCCCTGATCCAGATCTACGCTGCCCGGCGTTAATACGCCAGGCAGCAGCGTAAGATCAGTTTAAAATCCAATTTGCGCATGCATCGGGCAGATGTTGCCTGGCGTAGCCACGGAAACGCCTGATCAGCGATCGGGCATCCATAGCAGCAGCGTAGTAACGCTGGAGGGGGCGTCCCCCAGAGTTACTCTGCTGCAGTTAGTGCAGGTAGGCATTGGGAGGGTAATGAGACTGGGAGGGCGGCGTTAGCGTACTAACGCCGCCATCTCAGCGTATTTACACTAGCTTATGCCGAGCAAAGTTAGGGTAGCCTTCAGCCGGCGTAAGCTAGTGTCAATACGCTATAACAAGGGGGAGTGTCGGGGGAGTGCAGCGACGTTACGCTGAGCGTTAAAACGCTCAGTGTGACATCGTAAGTCTGGATCAGGCCCAATGAATGTAAAATCAATCCATAAAAATTATATAAAATTTAACTTATCTAATGGGTAATGTATGTAAAGATAGTCAAGTATTAGCAATAGAGCAAATACAATAAATATACCCTACAATGAAAAAATCAGACCTGTATCCCCTTACTACGAGATAATGAGACCTGTACACCCCTCCGACAATGAGACAATCAGACCTGTATCCCCCTCTTACAATGAGACAATCAGACCTGTATCCCCCTCTTACAATGAGACAATCAGACCTGTATCCCCCTCTTACAATGAGACAATCAGACCTGTATCCCCCTCTTACAATGAGACAATCAGACCTGTATCCCCCTCTTACAATGAGACAATCAGACCTGTATCCCCCTCTTACAATGAGACAATCAGACCTGTATCCCCCTCTTACAATGAGACAATCAGACCTGTATCCCCTTACTACGAGATAATGAGACCTGTACACCCCTCTGACAATGAGACAATCAGACCTGTATCCCCCTCTTACAATGAGACAATCAGACCTGTATCCCCCTCTTACAATGAGACAATCAGACCTGTATCCCCCTCTTACAATGAGACAATCAGACCTGTATCCCCCTCTTACAATGAGACAATCAGACCTGTATCCCCCTCTTACAATGAGACAATCAGACCTGTATCCCCCTCTTACAATGAGACAATCAGACCTGTATCCCCCTCTTACAATGAGACAATCAGACCTGTATCCCCTTACTACGAGATAATGAGACCTGTACACCCCTCTGACAATGAGACAATCAGACCTGTATCCCCCTCTTACAATGAGACAATCAGACCTGTATCCCCCTCTTACAATGAGACAATCAGACCTGTATCCCCCTCTTACAATGAGACAATCAGACCTGTATCCCCCTCTTACAATGAGACAATCAGACCTGTATCCCCCTCTTACAATGAGACAATCAGACCTGTATCCCCCTCTTACAATGAGACAATCAGACCTGTATCCCCCTCTTACAATGAGACAATCAGACCTGTATCCCCTTACTACGAGATAATGAGACCTGTACACCCCTCTGACAATGAGACAATCAGACCTGTATCCCCCTCTTACAATGAGACAATCAGACCTGTATCCATCACATGCACTGATATATTAGACCTGTATCCCCTTCCTACAATGAGATAATCAGACCTGTACCCCCTCCTACAATGAGACAATCAGACCTGTATCCCCTTACTACAATAAGATAATGAGACCTGTACCCCCCTCTGACAATGAGACAATCAGACCTGTATCCCTCACCTACACTGAGATATCAGACTTATACCCCCCCTCCTAAAATGAGACAATTATTCCTGTACCCCCTCCTACAATGAGATCATGAGAACTGTACTCTCCCCTCTAAACTCAGACAATTAGACATAGCTAATCAGACCTGTACCCCCTCCTACAATGAGACAATGAGACCTGTATCCCCCTCCTACAATGATATCATTAGAACTGTCCCCCTTAATACATGAAAACTAACTGATTGCAATATCATAATGGTAAGAAAAGACTCACCCATTTCCATTCATCAAGTTCCCCATATTCCTGTCCCAAAGTCCAGAGTCTGGGGAAGGGGACACATTGTACATCCCCAGAATCCTTCACTCCAAGGGAGACTCCATCACAGCATGTCATCCTGACAGAAATGTCCACCTCTATCCTAAGACTCAGGGCACCCAGCCCTCTTACCCCCAATTCCAGAACATGCACATACCAACCATGACTCTGCTGAGCTCCCGCATGGACTATTGCAATCCCCTTCTCACTGCCCTCCTTCCAACAATCATCTGGACGACTCTCCCGGGTCGCTCTGCCTGTAGTTTAACCATTCAATACCGTCCCTCATCCCTTCCCTGGTCTCACAATCTCTCCCGCACCCACCCTTCCTCCCAGTACCCCTCAGTCACACTCCCTGCCTCTATCCATGCCCCTGACTGCACTCACTCTGCCATCTACCTCCTCACTGTATGAAGCCTCACCTCTACACGCAGCCTGCCCGACGCCTGTCTCGTCCAGCGATGACGAGGACACTAATGACTGTGGCACACTGCCATACGAGCACTGTCACTCATGTGACACACAAGGAGGTGGGGTGGGTGGGGGGTCACTAGTGAAT
The DNA here is from genome assembly GCA_011038615.1 of Limnodynastes dumerilii. Lineage (NCBI taxonomy): Eukaryota > Metazoa > Chordata > Amphibia > Anura > Limnodynastidae > Limnodynastes > Limnodynastes dumerilii. The sequence continues at coordinate 63,509 of WWET01005625.1, forward strand.
GTGATACCAGAAGGCATAAGGGGACAGTAACAATGTTCATGCACGGGGATAGGAGAGTTAAATCAATGCCACACACGAGGAAGACATCAATGAACGTGACATGAGAAGTAGAGAGGGGACGTTAATACATGGAAGAGAGGAGATATTAATGAACATGAGGCAGAGATAAGAGTGGAAAATGGACGCATGAATGATTGATTGAATGAATGAATGAATGGATGGATGAATGAATGAATAGATCAGACTAGTGACGGGAGCAGCAGCATAGAGGCGATGTGACAGCTGCCAGTTATTGTACCACACAGAGCAAGTGACAGTGACAGCACAATAATGCCCACCTCTCACAGCCTGTATGAGCTCCAGAGATGTGACGCTGGCTGCCTATAGGAGACACTAAGACAAACAACAACAACAGCAACAGACTAATGTCTCACACACACACAGCTCCCTGTGCTCATTGCTCACATGGCAATCTACCGCAGCGCAGAGTGTTACCAGCACACAGACCTCGCAGCAGCTGTGCAGCGTCTCTCCCGCTCTCTCTCCGACCAGCATCCTCACACACGCCACTCTGCTGCGTCTCTAAGGAAACGGCCTGTCATGTGACCAGGTGCGGCCCCTGGGCTGAACGTCTGTCTGCTCAGTACCTGCACTCTCTCCCACGTGACCCAGTCCACCAGGTACAGAAGACTCCGCTTCTGAGCTTCCAACGGTCGCTCACCTGGCTTTAATGTATTAACTGATGTTTGAAAAACATTTTCCTCTATAACACAGGTGGTTACCATAGCAACTTATCGTTGGCAGCTCAGGGGCAGAGTATTCTGTACCCGGTGGAATGGGTCATAATGGAGGGTCTGTACCTGCACTCAGAATAGGGTGCCGGGCGATAGGAGCAAATAGCCCAGTGGAGGATCATATCACTGGCTACTAATACCAGACACTGGACCTGATTCAGACCCCTGTGTATGTTCTGTATGCACGGAGGGCTATAAGTCTGTATGTGGACTCCCATATTACTCCCCTTTCAGAACCCTTAAGTTCTCTGCATGGATCCGCGCAGAAGAGCATGCCGCCGCCCACTCGCAATCAACTGCATCCAATCCCTGTCTCCCTCGCGGGGATTAGGCATGCGGATTTGAAGTGACGCCCCATTGGACGGATTTCCTAGTGTATGGAACTCCGTACTTTCGTACGCAAGGAGATCCTAAAACGGAACCACACCCCGCACATTTTTCGTAAGTGAGGGGTGTTTAAATCCGCAGGAGAGAGGAGTAAACTCCCCGTCACTCCCTTCTCTCACGTGTAATAAGGCAGTCTTTAAGTCACATTTGCCGATCAGCGCTCCGTCTGACTCATGTACCGCGAGTAAATGGGTGTTAACAGCCATGCTTCCCCCTGCCCCCCCTTAGCGTGGGAAGCACATCCCAATTGTTCTTAATTACCATCTTAAGGAACTAAGGCCCGTATTCAGACCTCCGTTTTCTGTGCTCGCCCGTCCGTAGTAATTTTTGCACGCTATTTACGTTGTTTCGCTACGTAGATTGCAGTCTTAAAGACTGCGTGTAAGCAATCTACAATCTAGCAAAACGAAGCGTAAATAGCTTACAAAAATGATTACGTATGCCCAGTAACTACAATCGCTTGTTTATGGACGGACAGGCACAGAAAACACAAGTCTGAGTACGGGCCGAATTCCATTTGATGGTAGTTAAGTTAATAATACTAACGTAACATCTGAAGGGCGCATGTATGCACAACCAGTCCCACTTATGCACTTTGGGCCTGATTCATACTTAAGAAGCTTTTTCATACTTAAGAAGCTTCAGCCGGCGTAACAGACTGTAATTACGCCGGCCACAGGATCGTAAGGCCCCAGTTATGGACGCCCGATCCATGGCACCGAGACATTGAAATGCCGTTCTTATGCATACAGCCGCCGTAAAAACAACGGCGGACACATAGGTCTGCCCCTTTGTCCTTATTACGCCGGCCACAGGATCGTAAGGCCCCAGTTATGGACGCCCGATCCATGGCACCGAGACATTGAAATGCCGTTCTTATGCATACAGCCGCCGTAAAAACAACGGCGGACACATAGGTCTGCCCCTTTGTCCTTAATAAATAATTAATTGTCCATCCGTTCATATTTAAGAAATAAAATGTCCCCATGTGTTTAATAAATAAAACCAATGTCCCCATGTGCATTATAAATATTTATAATTGCCTCCGCGTTTTCAGAATAAATATATGTTTCCATTGTCTTTGAAAAAACAGTTACTAAAGTTTCCTTTTATATTAAATATTTTAAAATTGTATAAATATTATGTATACTCACAGTTCTGAAGTTTTGATTGTCTTCCTCATGTGGCTTGTCCTTTGTGTCTAAGGTCACATCAGCATCATCCACAAAGACGATTAGGAAGAAGAAGAAGAAGAAGAAGAAGAAGAAGTGACTGATGGGAGGTTATTCAAAAGAAAGAGGACTGGAGAGAACTGTTGCTGGATAGAAAACAGAGGGATAAAGAGGGGATGGTATGTTAGAAGGTCAATGGGGGTGACACCATGAGCCAGATTTACTAAGCTGTGGGTTTGGAAAAGTGGAGATGCTGCCCATAGCAACCAATCAGATTTTAGATGACATTCTCTAGTATGTAAAAAGAAAGTGAGAGCTAGAATCTAATTGGTTGCTATGGGCAACATCTCCACTTTTCCAAACCCGCAGCTTAGTAAATCTGGCCCCATGAGTTACCCCACTGGATGTTCTGCACAATTGTGAAGACTGGATCATCATTAGCTCTCCTGACACAAAGGCGTACTAGACTTTAATTCCATTAGAACATACATCAGCTTTCTGTTAAAAGAAATATGTTTGTTCCCAAGAGTAAAACGGAAATTCCATCACCACATAAATCAGGATGCAGATTGCTGTAAACTTCTGGAGTCTTTAATATATAGTGTGTAAGATACGGAGCTCCTTATGTTATTATGAATACACAAATACGTAACCAATATAATAAAAACATTGCTGCTTAATTAATGTTTGTGTCATGTAACACGTAATGTAATGTTATTACCTGATGTAGTGGAAACACAAGTCTCGTTGTCCCAAAGGGATACAGTCCTAAATGTTTATTTTATCAAGGAATCTAGAGCTTGGAAAGGAGAATACTGGGGGTGTTATGCTGTCAATACACATTGAGCTATGACAGATGCTAGTGGGCAATTGCCCAAATGGGTGTGGTTTGCCATTCTGAAGGTCCAAATGGCAATAGCTATTATGCCGGCACTATAATGCATTAACTGATCGGCATCCACCCACTTTTTCTTAACTCCCTACTTATGGAGTGGTGGCACGTCCAATGATCTCATTAAGCAGCTGTTATTAGGGGGAGGAAAAGGGGGGCTATATATAGGGAGACCGCTGGAATATACAGCCAGCATGTGCATGTTATTACAAATAAATAAATAAATAAATGAATAAACAAACAAACTATTATTATTTAAATATATATTTTGCCCACTGGAATCACCAATGTTGCTCCTTGTTCATATGAATATGAGTATTTCTGTGGGCAAAATAGAGAAAAAAAAAAAAAGGAAACAAAGACAAACTCATCTCTCTCTCTCTCTCCGGAGCTAAACCATGTTGATTGCAGGGGAGTCATAAAACAGTATTACAGTTGAGAGGTGATGTTTCCTATCCCACGTCTAAATAACAGTGTGATAGTAAAGCTGGTCAGTATCTGTGTGCAGTAAGCAATTCAAAGTTATATCCCTGCATGCAAAGAATACCATAAACTTGATTCCCCTGCAATCAACATGGTTTGGCCCAGGTGTCTTAGGGCCAGATTTACAGCACCGGACCGCATATATACGCAATCTACATATTTCGAAAACATACGTAGATTACGTTAAAAAATGACTACGCATGCGCAGTAGTAAAAAATGGTAAACACCTATATGCAATACGTCCGGTGCTGTAACTCCGGCCCTTAATTTCAAGCTCCTTCTTAAGTCTGGATCCAGCCCTTCTTCTCTGAGCGAGACCAAATGTCTGGTGGTACCTCGCCAGAGGGGTAAGTATGAGTAAATACGCCCATCGTTTCCTGGCTCACTGCGAGCCTGGATTCCTTGATTAGTGCTCACAGTTCTTATATTAGTAAATTGACCCCAAAATACTGTTATTTTTCTGTGGAAGTCTGGAATGGGATCCACTCCGCTTTCCAGGGTTGGAATGTGTGAACAGCTGCAGCCTATTTGTCTGTATTCTGGTTTTTAAACACACAGATGGGAAGTTTATGATCTTATGCACTTACTATATTTGTGCATTGTAACAAGAAAAATTTCTGAGAAGGAGTCATAATGGATAATTAAACATAAACTGCATGTCCTCTAGAATGAGCTGTTATTTATTCTTCTAGATATAAGTATTTTAGAAGCTTATCAGAAGATATTTCAGACAGGCTGGGAAAGCTATGGCAAGCGGCAAGGTTTGTTATTGTAAGTTAACAGTAACAAAAGGAACGATCCAGACAGAATGAAGTAAATGAGCTGACTTCAGTGTACAATGTTGGTAAGTCACCTCTGTATAGGTACTGCACATGTGCAGTTATTAGGGGGAGGAAAAGGGGGTAATATGGGGAGATCTCTGGGAAACCTGCACTAACGCCAGCCTGAGCTGGCATTAGTGTTCAGCCGGGAGCAGAATGTAAAAAGACCGGGCTTGTGGAGAGCCACAATATTTAACTGTATCGTCATGGAAACTACTATTTTCCATGGCGATCCATAGTTTGTAAATATTAAAACCTTCATTTTCATGTAATAACGCCGTTTTCATATGAATATGGGCATTAGCACATGAAAATGATGTGAATGTAAATAGACCCCTAAAAGTGTCCAAGTTTGTGTTAAATGTGTAAGAAAAAACAAAACTGGACAGCAAAGTAGTTGTAAATAGGGTAGACAAATGTTAAGAAGTAGGTTGAGTGATCAGATTACCTTATCTGAAGAGGTGAGATTTAAGGTAAATTGGAGTAGAAGATAGTCGAAATGAGCATTGAAGGTTATTCCAGAGAGTGGGTGCAGCCCGGGAGAAGTCCTGTAACCTGGAATCAGAGCATTTGTTTAGTGTAGAGAAGAGCTGTATGCCCTGTGTAGGTCGTAGAGAATGAGCTGGGATATATCTTAAGATGAGTGAGGATATGAGTGAGGATATGTATGTGGGTACAATCTTATTAATGGCTTTCTAGGTTAGCAAAAGGATTTTGTATGTGATTCTGTAATATACAGGCAACCAATGCAGAGACTGACAGAGGAGACCAACACTAGAAGAGCGTTTTGCAAGGAAAATTAGTCTAGCTGTTCCATGTAATTTGTAGGGGGGTCAATTTATAATGTCATAGTCCAATAAGGAGACAACACCTGACATGCTACAGGTTGCCTCTGCCTACTTTACAGGTTAGGGATTTTATGGGTGTGGGTTGGCGGCGAGAAGGGTCCTATTTCGAAAGCTGGCTGTGAAATTGATTGCTTCTGCCTCGCCAAGGAAAAGCAATCGATCATCACAAGGCGGAAGATGCATCGCCAATGATATTTTTCAAACCCCATCCCTTATCCTAATCCTTACCCTAACCTTCCTCTTCCATTACCCTAAGCCTCTTCTCCCCGCAGTCTGACCCTAAGACTCCCCTCCCTGCAGACTTACCCTAAAACTCCCTTCCCTGCAGCCTTAGACTCCCCTCCCCACATCCTAACCCTAAGACTCCCTTACCCGCAGCCTGATCCTAAGACTCCTTTCCCTGCAGCCTAAGACTTCCCTCCCCACATCCAAAATCTAAAACTCCCTTCCCCACAGCCTGACCCTAAGACTCGCTTCCCTGCAGCCTAAGACTCCCCTCCCCACATCCTAACCCTAAGACTCCCTTACCCGCAGCCTGATCATAAGACTCCTTTCCCTGCAGCCTAAGACTCCCCTCTCCACATCCAAAATCTAAGATTCCCCTCCCCACATCCTAACACTAAGACTCCCCTACCCGCAGCCTGATCCTAAGACTCCCTTCCCTGAAGCCTAAGACTCCCCTCCCCGCATCCTAACACTAAGACTCCCCTACCCGCAGCCTGATCCTAAAACTACCCTCCCCACATCCTAACTCTAAGACTCCCCTCCCCGCATCCTAACACTAAGACTCCCCTACCCGCATCCTAACACTAAGATTCCCCTACCCGCAGCCTGATCCTAAGACTCCCTTCCCTGAAGCCTAAGACTCCCCTCCCCACATCCTAACTATAAGACTCCCATCCCTGCAGCCTGACCCTAAGACTCGCTTCACTGCAGCATAAGACTCCCCTCCCAACATCCTAACCCTAAGACTCCCTTCCCCACAGTCTGACCCTAAGATTCACTTCCCTGCAGCCTGACCCAAAGACTCCTCTCCCCGCAGCTTAACCCTAAAGCTATCCATAGTGTCCTAACCTTAAAACTTCCCATAGACTCCCCTGTAATACTCACCTGTCCGGTAGGTCTGCAGCAGTGGTTTCTGAATTAATGAATGGGTAAGTATGCCCAAAAAATAAATACAGTATACTGAACTATTAAAGTTTCTAATAAGTACCATTTTAGAGAGAGTCGAAAATAAGCATTTGGCTATCTGTGCTTCTAAAATGGCACTTTCGAGCAGGTGAATACATTCCAGATTATACATAAACCATGAATATGTATATGTAATGTTGCTTAATTTACAGAACAAGCAGTTCATACAGGAGGGCAGTGTTCCAGGGAAGTCATTTTCTAGATCTGCTTTACTTTATTAGACCATGATGACTATGTTGCATTTTAAATTCAAATTTTGCAGCATTTAGTGGCTATTTAAAGCACGTCAGCTCATTCTGCTGTGTAGTGTGGTCAGGGTAGGAGCTGGGATGGATCAAGTGCAGAAATCTATGGCCAGACGGAAAACTCAGCGGACCGGATTCACAGATCCATTATTTTTTTAAGTACGCAATTCTATGCATGCACATCGCAAGATAACACCCACCAACACCCCCGACACTCTGTTCTTTACGTGTGTACCTACACACACCGTATGCCGTACGTGCGATTCTTAATAACCGCGCCCTCATGCTTTCATTTAAATGGCTCCCCCCACCCACTTTCACGCAAATTTTCATGTCCGTTTTTCAACCCCGCCCATCCGTATGTATTTCAACAAGTGTGATTCACAAGTGCATCCGTTAGGCACTTATGTGCGTATTTTTATACGAAATGGGGTAGATCCAGAACTACGTTTGCCGTACGTTTATTCGCGTAGCGTATTTTC
>WWET01005626.1:0-11059 GCA_011038615.1 Limnodynastes dumerilii
GATCCAGACCTACGCTCATTAAACGCTCATGTGCATAGCGTATTTACGCCAGCGTGCCTACGATGCAGTGCCCTCGGCCCCTTGGTCGTACATAGTTTTGCCGTCTTACGCTTAGCAAACCTTACCCTAACTTTTCAGAGCATAACCGCGGGCGTCCGTAAGCTACTTGCGTAGTTACAGCGCTTAGCACGCCCATACTGTATGATTTAAATGCCTCACCCCGCCCTCGGTGTGTGATTACGGCGACCGTATTAACGAAGGTATTACGCTCAAGGACCATACGCTCAGTTTCTGAGCGTAACATGAGCGTAACATCTGGCGTGCGAATGCGCAGTAAGTACAAATGGCCATTTTTATGCTTACAATCAGCGTAAAAACGCTCCCGAGCGTAGGTCTGGATCAGGCCCATTGTGACTCCATGCACAATTAAGTATTACCCTCTTTGTTTGTTTTTATGAGCATGTGTGCCATGCTTCTGTAGTCATCTGAATTTCTAGAGGGCTTATGGCTGTTTTCTAGACAGTGTAAGAGGGTATTTTATGTGTTATTTCCCTGTGTTTATATACTGCCATCAGATTATGTAGTGCTTTACAGAGAATTTTTCACATTTCTATAACACATACATACACAGACTAGGGTCAATTTAGTCTATAGCCAATTAACCTACCAGGTAGTTTGGCATGTGGGAGAAAACCGGAGCACCGGGAGGAAGCCCACGCAGACATGGGGAGAACATACAACTCCACACAGATGGTGCCCTATAATTTATGCCATGTAACAACCCATGTTTCTTTTCTGAAATACACAGAAATGACTTCCTTGCTGTCAATGCTGCTGTTGATTTATACTTCCAAAATAATACAATAATCAAATCAGTGGTCATCCAGCAAATAATAAGTAACACGGCAAAGTTCACCAGCAGGAACATAATTCTGGATCTCTTTTTCCTTGATCCCAAAGGTAATCTTTCATATATATATATTTGTTTTTTATATATATATATAAATAGTACATTTGAAAAACATTTTACTAGTACACAAGTTATAAAATGTTATATAAATGACTGACTTTTTTTTCACAGACATTTTGCACATTATAATTATTTGTTTATTCCACAACAGTTGGTGTTAATGTGACGTTCACACTTCTACAGGCCTATAACACTAGCCTTTCCAATATTTCATCATCTGATGCCATTTCCCTCCAAAGTCAAGTTCTGCCTTTGGTACGTGTTGAAAATCTTTAAATTATATGTGGAAATAAAATCACTACACCAAGTAGTGAAAAATGCTACTTTTTTCACATGGTTATATGTGGGTGTGGGTTGCTGCTGAAAATGACTTTTTTTTCGACTCCCATTTTTCAATGATGGAACTGCTCAGATACTTCTTGCCCCGTCGCAGACAGGTAGGTATCTCTATTTCCCCAACCATTTTGCTAATTCTTACCCTAACCCTCCCCTTCCATTACTCTAATCCTTAGACTCCCTTCGCCACAGCATAAACCTAAGACTCCCTTCCCTGCAGCCTAACCCTAAGACTTCTTTCTCTGCAGCATAATTCTAAAACTTCTTCCCTTCATGACTGAGCAATCAGTCCAAAAATGCTTTGACTGCTGGGGATTGGGCACGGTGGACAGCAGTGCTCAAGGACCCCATGACTGTGGGGCCCTGGGCATCTGCCCATCGTGCCAAAGGAAAAGATGGCCCTGGGTTTGATATGTGAATTTAAGTGCCAGTAGCCAAATGCCCCAGCCAGGTTGCTAGTGCTCACCAGGCATTTTGATCCAGTCAGACAAATAAATTGGTCAGGAAACTGATGGTTAATCAGAGCAATAATGCTCTGATTCCTGTGGCCGGATTTACTAAGGGGCGAGTTGGGAAGCAGTTATAAATTTGTGTTCCCAATTCCAGTTACTTAGGGGCACTTTGTGCTGGCGATTTATAATCTCCAGCGATGTTTGCCGATTTTTGAAGGGTAAATTCGCTGCGATTTAGCTTTAAATAGTGATAATTAAGCTTAAAGTAAATTCGCTGCGATTTAGCTTTAAATAGTGATAATTAAGCTTAAAAAATGCCACAGACCATGCCACTTAGTAAATAAAAAAAAAGTGATAATTTAATAATAATGTTTAAAAAAAGCCATTCTCACAAAAAAATTTAATGTATGGAGAAAATCACCAATATGAAATAATTATATATGATATATGTAGTTTAAAATTGAAGTTTTTAGCTTTAAATAGTGATAATTAAGCTTAAAATACCGCCACAGACCATGCCACTTAGTAAATAAAAAAAAAAGTGATAATAATTTAATAATAATGTTTAAAAAAAGCCACTCACAAAAAAATGTAATGTATGGAGAAAATCACCAATATGAAATAATTATATATGATATATGTAGTTTAAAATTGAAGTTTCTAGAACCACTGAGTAATTTTACCATACAACCTGGCATTGTGTGATATATAGCATTTTCCCTTATTTAACCAACCCCAATATTCTATAGATTGCAAGCTTGTGATCAGGGCCATGTTACCCCTCCTTACAACCTATTTTTTTTTACCTCCCAGTCTTGCTTTAAAATGATTGTTTAAAATTGTAAAGTGCACTGTAGAAAAATCTAATATATAATAAAATATAGAAAATGAATGCTTGTATAGTAGGTTTTATATGAGCCTGGTAATGGTATGGTGGAAAGGATAGTTGTTAGTAGGATAGAAAAAGTGAGAGCCAAGTGAGGAATTTGGTAGCCTTGTCTAAACAGATGAGAATTTAAGGAGCACCTAAAGATTTGGAGGCTGGTGGAGAATTTTTGTGCAAAAAGTGGTAAAAATTCATGTTTGTAAACTATCTTTATGTGTGTTCAAAGTTCTTTCTCATTGTTTCTTTCTTTTGCAGCTGACACAACAGCTACAACAGTTTTATAACAACAGTCTGCAAGTCCCACCCACGGTGTCCTTTATGTATGTGCTTTTTATTTTAATATGTTACAAGTACATCATGAATATTGCTATTTATTAAAGTGCTTTTACTGCACTGCTAAACGTATTGCAGTTAAGAATTGTAAGCAGTTATGTCAAAAGTGAACAATGTTCATTTGATAATTGTGAAGGTACTAGTTAGAAATTTAGATTTATTGTATTAAACCAGTTAAATTAGAAATATAATGTTTTCTAAAGCTGTAAAACACAGATATTCTTATAAATGGTAATAAAGGCCTGATTCAGACCTATGGCCGCACATGGAATTACGGGTGGATCAGCCGTAATTTCCCTGTGTTGAAGGATGTGCGCATGTCCAGATTTCGTCCCGCCAGCGGGGAGTGCACGGGGTGTACACTCCCTGCTACGATGATGGCCGTACAGACCTTGGGCGGGCGTATGGCGCCCGTAAGTATGGATCAGGCCCAAAGTGTTTAAAATATTGAACGTCCTTTAAGAAACCTTTTTTTATTATAACTGTAAGTATATTACATGGATAAATAACATCTACATAAAAACGGATCTGTGAATAAGGTCCAAAGTTCTTAGGATGCCATTTTCTGCCCCTGATTTATCCCAGCACAGCTAAAGGTTGCAATGAAGACTTAAAGTAGCGGTCACACAATCACTGCTGTTTGGGTGGGTGTAATGCAGAGGTTAGCCTGGAGAAAACAAAAGTTCAGGTTTAAAATGACTATCTTTATTTAAATTTCACCGCTAGATTGATGAAGATAAAGCAAGATAATCCTGTTTGTGAAATAATCATTGATCTTTTTTTCTCTAGAAACGATGGAGGGTTTGTAGCCACGGTAGTTCAGTACAATCTTAATTACACAATAAGTGTGGATAATGCCAAGGTTGTAGACTCTCTGCAAAATCAAAACAACTTTACCTCTATCTTACGAAGAAAAACTCTGACTGTCAACAGTAAGTGATTACAAGTGATCGTTACACTGGACTAGATCCACACTTACAATGCTGCTGTGCTCTGAGCGCTCGATCCTGCCTTCCATGCAGGTGATGGGAGGCCACTCCTCTCGCTTACAAAGAGTTCTACCACCAGACCTCTACCATAAGATTTCTTTGTGTAAAGACAGGACACGTTGTAGTAAACAGAGTTCTCAGTACGCCCACACTATTACCTTACTATTTCCATACATTCCCCTTCCTACTTGAATAACCGAGTGCCCTCTCCGGACCACTGTCTGGAGAATCTAGATCCGTACTGAAAGTGCAGATCGTTTGGATGCGCACACGCAAAATGCAGTCATTTTCTAATCTCTGCGACCGGAAAACAACCAATTATTGTGAGTCTGGATCCGGTTCCATTATTATTAATCACTATAGCTGAAGGAATTGTAACACATAGGTATGTAATATTGATGTGCCCTCCTTTAGTTAATCCATCTGTAAGCCCTCCCTTGTTAGTGAACCTTATTTTTCTACAATACAACTATAAGTAATAAATGGAAGTACTCAGCAGTGTAAACACTAGGCGTCAGATATAACATTTCAGTGGTTACAGTGGCCTGTCTAACAAGATTTGTCGTATTAGGACCACAAAGAGGGGGATAGGGTTGGTACTAATTTTCTGGCCATACCTGGGGCCACAGACAGGTGCCAGCCACACAGGACTATTCTGTTTTTGATGCTGTGGTGCTAAAGGTCTTGTGAGATTTATAACATAATCCATTTTCTGAGACCTGAAAATTGAGACAAAGTGGAGAAAAACAAGAGGGATGCACCTCCTATTCCTTACCTACATACTCCCATCACTATCTTCTCTCTCTCTGCTACTCTATTCTCTAGGCAAAGCTCTCTCCCAGCCTTTGGCTTTTAATCTAATTAAGTCTTATCCAGCCCTGTGTTGCACAAATACTAGCAATGGAGGTAGATTAATGGGCTGGATCCAGGCTTAAGAAGGAGCTTGAAATTAAGGGCCGAATCCAGACCTATGGGCGCCCAAGATCATTACGGCCATCCTCGTAGCAGGGAGGGCGCCCCCTGCACTCCCTGCTCTCGGTAGTAAATCTGGGCACTTAAGTGTGCAGATTCCTACCTCTACTTTTATGATCATGTTTGCGGCCTTACCTGATCGTAACAGGGCTTCTCCCGCCCCATTTCCTCATTACCATGTCTATCTCCGCCTTCACGGCGGATATATGACATTCGTAATAGTGGAAACAGCTCCCTTTTTGTAAGATCCAGTGTATGTAACATATGTTACGTATGCCGACCCTTACGGTGTTGCAAGAAGGTTGTGCGCATGTGCACAACCTTCTAGACGGGAATTACATACGTGCTGTACGTTATTCCCCTGTTGTCCGTAGGGCAGGATCAGGACCTAAGAGAGGAAGGATACACCCTGTAAAACCATGTTGATTTCAGGGGGAGTCAAGATAATTGTATTCTTTGCATGCAGGGATATATATTTGATTTGCTTACTACACACAGATAATGATCAGCTTTATTATCACACTGTTATTTAGACTTGGGATAGAAATCATCACCTCTCAACTCTAATACTGTTTGCAACAGGTGAAATATGACTCCTCTGAAATCAACATGGTTTAGCCCAGAAGTAACTTTCCTCTCTAATATTCAAGCTCCTTATTAAATCTGGATCCAAGAGTAGCGAAACTGAATAAGCAGCATATTATTGGTACTGATATAAGCTAGATGTCTAGACTATTAGTAAATATCCTTACTATGTTTTTCAGATGTGAAGAGTAACTTTGACGTGTATACATTGAGCCCAAGATTTGTCAATGTTGCTTACACTGCAGATTTAACAGACAGAAACAGTTCTAATTTCAAACAATTGGAGAGCAGAGTTGACAGTGGGGTAAGTCGGCAGATTTTGAAACAAGATCTACTGGTCATTATGTAAAATTATCATCACTAAATGATAGTGAAGTGGAGCAATCACACACGTGCAGACATAGTGATGCGGTTATCCATGCGCCTGTTGCAACTTGTTGAAAATTAGGATCCGGTCCATTATTATTTTGTTTTTCAGGAAAAATACCTTGCATTGCATATAAACTTAATCTTATTTTTGTGTGAGTGTATATGTGCACAATTTATTTGCAATGCATTTTTAGATATAAAGAACTGATAAAATTCCTTAATTGTTTTTACAGCTCATCGAAATATTAACAAAATTTAATATAACCCAAGCAGTGGTGCTTTTATTTAGGTAAGTATCTGATATTGTGATTTATGTATCATGTTTTCAAATATCTTATGTAAGTTGGACAGGTTAGTGCATGTCATAGCTGATCTCTTTTACATGGAATTAGCACAGCCCCTTTCCTCGGATTATGTTGTACGGAACTTAGATCCGAGGAAATGGGCTGTGCTTCCCTTCCTCCTGCTAAAGCTGTCCGCATGTTAGACGCATGTTAGGGTGTGCACTACCCTCTGTCTTGCATAATTACAGACCCCTGCACGCACGGAAAACATGTGAAGGGCCTGAATCTGGTCCTGTATCACGCATTGGAACAGTATTTTATTGGTTTCATTATTGGTTAAATTCTTTATTCATTGAGTACATTATTTTATTTCATAGCCGTATCACTTGGTGCAGTAAAAGTGTATATGTATTTAACACACATTATAGCTACCAATGCTATTTAGCACTGCAAGAAAGCATATATTAGACTTATTTCAAAGTGAAGGCTAAGTTATTTGCCATTGGGGATGAATGTTTCACATATGTGGGAAACTCTACATAGTATTGATTACAAAACTCCAATTGTTGCATGGTGAAATGTAAGAAAAATCTCTTTTAATTGTACATTTTATCAGATCTGATAAACCTTAACATAGATTTTCAATTGCAAACTAAAGTGAAATGAAATTAACAATTTATGGGTTTGTGTCTTTGTATTGCTTTGTTTTTTGCTGTCATTGTTAAATGTACCTTAACTTATACTCATATAATTATAGCCCTGTTTATGTTACTAAACACAACTAAAGTTTGCACACATATGTATGCTGCATTTTCCTCCATACAGAGAAGGGTCTGTGATCAGTGACGTGGAACTTACTTTTCCTCCTGGGACCACATCGAAAACGGAAGTTGCTAAAGAGATTGCAACAAACAAAAACATACTACAAAAGTACAATCTGGATTTGGATACACAGTCTGTTTGTGAGTGTCCAGTGTTGTTTTTATATTTGTGAGATGAGAAGGATAAGAAGATATACGAGCATTGACATTCCATTAATTGATCTTACAGTGGAAGTAGGTTGCTAATCTTTAAAGGCAGATAATAAATTAGTGTCACACCATACTTTAAAGGGTTAAAAATCCAGTTTGTCTCTAGCACTTTAATGATTAACTGGATACCATAAGCCCACTTGAACAAACCTCCAAGTAATTGCAGGGGATAAGAAAGGACAGGAACTAAATATTTACTATCAATCCTCACTTAAAATTATAATAATTTGGAAGTCTGTAGGGTGGTGGGTGTAGAGCAGGGGTTGATAACCTTATTAGAATATTTATAACATTTTCCGATGGCCATAAAAAATTACCAACTTAAAAATGAGCCTACTATATTTAGTCAACACATGAATTAACTCACTAATGTCAGCATTGGAAGAAAATGGCGACGGTGTCCCGATAAATCAGCTGCTATCACATGCAGGCTGTTCCCTAATGAGAGTATCCTGAACTTCGCCTCTGGAGCCGCGGCCTAGTGCTTTGGAGAGACTATTTAGAAGCCAAGCCAGACCCCGCTCGAGTTCCATTTGTGGAGGGACAGACAACATGATTTTTTGTGGGCCTTATACGACCCTCGGACCTGACATTCCCCATCCCTGGTGTAGAGCAATTCTATTCTGTATCATTGTAATCCCCCAGAGTAAAATTTTATCATCCATATCACTTATATCTCCAATACATTACCACCCAGAGATTCTTCTACACATACTAAGGTCAAAATAAAAACTCCTCTCTTACATTAAACATCATGGAGATTATATACAGAACTAAGGGGCATGACAATTAAAGGGGAATATGAGTTCATATTTAGGCTTAATATAATATAATAATATCTCAGTGCCCTGGAATAGAAACAGACTCAAGCCCACCCCCACCCCAGAGGTTCCTACCAGATCCTGTAGAGCCACGATGAAGGAGACATGCTGTTCCTTCCTCGGTCCCAAGTACGAAGTTTTCTAATGCTCTCAATGCAGGATAGGAGAGAATGGAGGCCTAGTGGAGCTCTTTTGCAAAGAACACTCCACTGCCTCCCTCTTCTTCTTCCCCCGCTTCCACTGCTTCTTCTGGGGGTACAGTCTTTCTCCTCCTCTGCTGCCCACCTCCCAGTGATGGCCGAGCTTCCACCGACTTTTCCTCTCCCTGGGAGCTCTGACCGCGATGTCCTCCACCTGCCTTTTGCCTTTTGCCTTCAGACTGCCCTCTGCCTTCTTCGGCCTCTTCTGGTCACACTTCTTCACTCCCAGCCACTGCAGGGGTTTATAAACCCTGCCACAGGGGTGGATGGGATGGGAGGGGCGGGAGACCTGATTGGCTTGCCACGGCACTGCAATGTACCCTGGGCGCCGCTGCGGTACCTGGGTGCAATGGTGCGGTGAGCCCCGATTGACTCACCGCACTGACCCTTACCAAGATGGCCGATGCGAGCCCTGATTGGCTCGCAGTCGCGCCATGTGACCGACTGGCAGCCAATCAGAATTAATCGGCCACCAGTCAGGTCTGCCGGTACTCAGGAATGTGCGCTGCCGTCCCCTGCTGCATCTCTCACAATAATACAGTTGTCTGCTTGTAAACTGGTGTAGGGAGATTCCAGAAGTCAGCATCTCAGAGAGATCAGATATTACAACACAGACATTTATTGATTTAGAAAATCCAGATCAATATTAAATATATATTGTCATTTTGTTATGACTTTGACATTAGCAGTACAGACCATTAGGTATATAACTTAATTACCATACTCTGGCAAGATGTTCCATAAAACTCATAATTTAACTACTGTACTTATTATTGTGATGTATATGTAAAATTGTTAGGGTCTTTTTTGACAATTTGTTTTTTGGGGGGTAAAGTTTTGCATATGCAAATGCACACCAAATAAACATACCCTCATGCCCTTAGCCATCTTGTCATATTTTACACTAATGACTTTTATAGGTAATGGAACAGAGGAATGGAGGGGATTCCTCAGGTAAACCTACAAGAATATACACTTGTAAAGATGTAGATGCACAATAAACATTTCAAAATATCCACTTTTTTATTGACTGAAAAACATTTTACTAGTACACAAATAATAAAATAATATATATAAACGATTGAATATTTTTATATTTGAAGACATGTTGCACTTTATAATTATATGTTTGTTCCATGACAGTTGATGTCATTGTGACGTTCACGCTTATACAGGCCTATACCACTGGCCTTTCCAACATTTCGTCATCTGCTGCCATTTTGCTCCAAAACCAAGTTCTGAATTTGGTACGTGTTGAAAATTTATTTATTAAAAGGTTTTTATATAATGCTATCAGATTATGTAGCGCTTTAAAGAGAATATTTCACATTCACATCAAACCAAATAATTTTTTTGCCACACCAAATATATAAATTAGTTAGCTTATGTCAAAAAAAGGTGCAGTTTAAGTAGTTCAAATAAACATGTGAAACACAAAGCTAAAATACACATATTGTGGAGCACAATGGGTGAAATTGAACTTTTTCAGCGCACTCTTATATAATCAAATAATGAGAAAGCCAGTTTCTGAGATATAAAAAAATATAAACTTTAACAGGCAATTTTAAAACAAATATCAAACATTGTATAGATGAAATACTTGGCTCCTTGGCCATCATTCACATAAGTACATAATCCACAAATTGTCTATGATATCCATGAGGTCTCTAGCAAACTACCTCAGGAGCAACACTGACCTTAGGAATACACCAGTGATGGTTACATAGTTACTTAGTTGATGAGGTTGAAAAAAAGACACCGTCCATCAAGTTCAACCTATTTTGGATCTCCTGCAATCCCTATCTTTATATTTGAAGTTAAGCCATATGAAGCAACCTCCAAACTGCTGCAATCAGAAAAAAATTAATTAATAAATAAAAATCCCTGCTGACCCAAGATGACCGTCCTATTTCAACCTGGCTCCACTACTGTCCTTCATTTAAATTAGCGGTCCTGGTAACCCTGGATGTCCTTTTCTGCTAAAAATTTATCTAAACCTTTCTTAAACATATCTAGTGAAACTGCCATCACAACCTTTGCTGGCAGTGAATTCCACATCCTGACTGCCCTTACTGTAAAGAGCCCTTTCCTTTGCTGGTTGTGAAACTTCCTTTCCTCTAACCTTAGTGGGTGAACCCTTGTCCTGTGTACAGTCCTTGGGGTAGAAAGTTCCGATGAAAGTTCTCTGTATTGACCCTTGATGCATTTGCATATAGTAATCATATCTCCTCAACATTGCCGAAGCTTTACTCCCGGGAGATCAGGTATTTGCCCGTTTTTTAGACTTCAGGGATAAAAAAAATATATTCTTTGATGGTACATGAGATAAAAATATTAATCTTTCAGGATTTTTCTGCGACCGTCACATAAAAACCTAAAGAGATTACCCCAAGTTGGAAATATCTATACGAAGAAAAAAATAGGTTCTCGCTGCTATACCCAGAAAAACGTTGTTATTATTGACGGTCAGCCAACTTTGTCTGAGGACCTCCAAGCTGCGAAACTATATTTCAACATTAATCGAGACTCTGCTACTCGTAACAAGTCACCACTTTCACTTACTTGGAAGTGTTACTTTATATTCAGTCAAGTGTTAATAAAGCCCTGTTAGCGGGGTGTCAGTTACATCGTGTAATGGCTTATGTTATAAGGTCATTCATATTCTCCGAAGAGACATCGTCCAGTTGTCAGACAGTTCTTTTGAACAAAATGCCTATGTTAGTTTTGCTTTTCTCTTCTTTCTTTCTACTTTCTTTACTTACCTGTTCTAAAGGACTTCGGAAGTGGCATATTACCCCCCCCCCCACCCACCTAACGCCGAACGCCGTCTT
>WWET01005626.1:11588-40729 GCA_011038615.1 Limnodynastes dumerilii
GGTCTATAATTACCCGGTTGTGATCTTATTCCCTTTTTAAACAATGGCACTACATCTGCTATGCGCCAATCCCTTGGTACACAGCCTGTTGAGATTGAGTCTATGAAAATTAAAAACAATGGTCTAGCAATTTCTGAATGTAGCTCCATTAGAACCCTTGGATGTATACCATCAGGGCCAGGAGCTTTATTTATCTTAATTTTCTTCAACCGCCTTTGGACTTCTTCTTCTGTAAAACAAATATTATGTGATGGTACGGTTGGATTTCCATTTTTATGTATTATTCCTACCATTTCTTCCTCTCTAGTATACACTGAAGAAAAGAAAGTGTTTAATACCTCTGCTTTTTCCTTTTCTTCATTTATCAATCCACCCATCTCACTTTTTAGGGGTCCTATATTGTCTTTTCTGATCCTTTTTCCATTTATATACTAGGGTTTGTCTTGCTTTCTTTTGCAACTTGTTTTTCAGTCTATAGTTTTGCTAATCTGATTTCTTTTTTGCATTTCTTATTACATTCCTTATAGATACGGAAGGACTTCTCAGTTCCTTCAGATTTAAACCATTTAAATGCATGCTTCTTCTTTTTCATTTCATCCCTAACCTTTTTATTTAGCCACATTGATTTAGACTTGATTCTTTTATGTTTGTTTTCTATAGAAATAAACTTATGTGTATATGTTTCTAACATCATTTTGAAGACAGCCCACTTTTCATCTATATTTTTTCCTTCAAAAACTGCATCCCAGTCTATGCCTTTTATAGATTTCTTTAGCATATTAAAATTAGCCTTTCTAAAATTTAAAGTCCTAGTTAGTCCCTTATACTGTTGCTTCTTATTATGATCACTGTTTCCTAAGTGCTCCTTTACTTGAATATTTGATATAACCTCTACATTATTTGTTATTACTAAGTCCAGGAAAAAACCCGGGAACCAGCAAAAACCAGTGTATTTGGTGGCAGTGTGAAACGTCCACTTCTGGTAGACCCGGGTCAAAAGACCCAGGATCTACCCGGCAAAAAAGAAAGGTTATTCCCGTGTCCTACCCGGGAAGGGTGGCAGTGTGAAAGCTCCAGGTTTGTTTTCAACCCGGGTCTTTCATATTGCCTCCCGATTGGTTTAGATTTGGTTACTGTTGCTATGGTAAACAAACAGTAAACAAATCTGTTTTTAGCGTCGGAAAGGAAAAAAAACACATTTTGCAAGCATAGGGCATGCTGATACTTGTAGTGCTACAAGCATCAGCATGCTCAAGGATGGCAGGGCATGATAGCTCTTGGAGAACCACAAGTGCCAGCATGCCCTGTCATGCTGATTCTTTTAGCACTATAAGCATCAGCATGCCCTGCCACGTTAAAAGCCACTAAAACCCGGGAAATACATTGGCGGTGTGAAAGGGACAAACCCGCAAATTTCCTAGGTTTTTGTGTGCTTAAAAGGTGTCTTTTTTTTTTTTTGCCCCAGCATTTCTTGCCGGAAAAACTTTTTTTTTGCCCCAGCATTTCTTGCCGGAAAAACCTAGGTTGAACCCGTGTTTTTTCAGCGTTGGTGATGTGAAAGTGAAACTGTACCACAAGTCTCAGTACTCCAATCAATGGGGTAGATCCTGAACAACGTTTGCAGTACGTTTGTTCACGTAGCGAATTTTCGCGTACGTAAATTCGCTACGCTACCCTTAACACACTTTTTTGCCCCAGCATTTCTTGCCGGAAAAACCCAGGTTGAAAATACCGTGTTTTTCAGCGTTGGTGATGTGAAAGTGAAACTATACCACAAGTCTCAGTACTCCAATCAATGTCTGGATAATTAAAATCCCCCAAAATTAAAACTTGACCTATCTGTGCTGCCTTTTCAATTTGCTGTAGAAGTTGGGCTTCCTCAATTAAACTAATATTTGGTGGTTTACAGCATGTCCCTATCAGCAATTTCTTTGAACTTCCACCT
Source organism: Limnodynastes dumerilii (assembly GCA_011038615.1). Taxonomy (NCBI): domain Eukaryota; kingdom Metazoa; phylum Chordata; class Amphibia; order Anura; family Limnodynastidae; genus Limnodynastes; species Limnodynastes dumerilii. Next base: position 13,534 of record WWET01005626.1, read on the forward strand.
CCACTGGATATTTCCACCCACAATCCCTCTATATTATCACAAATACCCTTATAGATAACTTCCTGTATACTTGGTTTTAACATTGGCTTAACATATCATTCTCCTCCCCTTTTATTTACCCTATCCCTCCTGAACAGAGTATAGCCCTCCAAGTTAACTGTCCAGTCCTGTGTATCATCCCACCATGTCTCAGTAATACCTATAATATCACATTGCTCTTTCATTGCTTCTAGTTATAACTCCCCCATTTTACCTGACAGTCTTATTGCATTTGCAAGCATACACTTAATTCTATTTTCTCCCTTTGTTATTCCTTTTTCCTTTGCTAAGGCTGTTTTTCTTAATGGTTTTAACAAGGACACCTTCTTAACAGCTGTTCTTCCTCTTACCACCTCTCTACCCCCTTGATTCTTACTATATTCCCCCTTACTGCACTCAATGCACTGCACTCAATGCACTGCACTCCTTCTAACCATTCTCTCCCCTAGCACAGCAGCCCCTTCCTCATTCAGGTGCAATCCATCACGGCAATAAAGATGACATCTAACTGAGAAAACAGCCCAGTGCTCTAAAAACCCAAAACCCTCCTTCCTACACCAATCTCTTAGCCACGCATTAACCTCCCTTATCTTCCTCTGCCTCCCTGGATTTGCACGTGGCACAGGTAGTATTTCTGAAAATACTACCTTGGATGTCCTTGCCTTAAGTTTGCGTCCCCAGGTACCTGAAATCATTCTTAAGGACACCCCTTCTTCCTCTAACCTGGTCATTAGTACCAACATGCACCAAGACTGCTGGGTCATTTCCAGCCGCTCCCAACAATCTGTCCGCACGATCCACGATATGTCGAACTCGAGCACCAGGAAGACAGCTCACTGTTTGGCATGCACGGTCCCTGTAACAGATTTGCGTATCTACCTTCCTAATAATTGAATCCCCTACTACCACATCTGCCTAGGTCTCTCCTCTGAGTAATTTTGGTCCCCTCTAAGTCTGTTCCCCTGGCTGCTAGAGAAAGCAGTCTTACACAGCCCTGCCGCTACTGAACAGCCTTTCACAGTATCTTCATCCAATCTGGCGAATCTGCTGGGATTGCTCAGCTCAGAACTGACCTGCCTCTTCCTTCCCCTGCCACCCCTTCTAACTGTTACCCAGCTGCCTACCTGAGCATCCTCTTCTATCTCTGTTCCACCCGGCTCAGCTAAAGCATCAACAGTAAGCTGTAGACTCTGCTCAAGATTTGCAATCTCCCTTAATGTTGCAATGGTCTGCTTTAGATCAGTTACCTGGGCTTCCAAAGAGACCAAGTGCTCACATTTCTCACAGAGGAATGCACATTGGAACACTTGCTCCAAGTGTGCATATATATGACAAGACATGCATTGAGTGAGATTTTCAATCCTGCTCCCACTCATCTTATTATGTATAACTTATCACCTCTTGACCTATAGTGTATTTTAAACTACAAACCTTAGCTAGCCCGGTCCTGGTTTAAACTCCTTCCTGGTTTTAACTCTGCACTTCAAAAAAACTGCACTTAAAATAAAAATGCAATTGCAATCGCAAGCTCAATGCAATCGCTTCCCAGCTCCTGTTTAAATAGAGCTCTTATTAGCAGCTGTATCAGAAAGTCTACTCACCACACCAGTAACAGAGAAAAAGTTACCAAGTTACCAACAAAATGCAACAAACAAAACAATGTGCTACAATATACACTCAGCTCAACACTTAGTACACACTCCTTCCTGGTTTTAACTCTGCACTTCAAAAAAAAAACTGCACTTAAAATAAAAATGCAATTGCAATCGCAAGCTCAATCAATGGTGAACCTGATCCAAACCTACGCCGTTGTGCTGTGCATACTAACGCAAAGCGTATCGGCATGCACTCCCCCTGTGTCTCGCGTAATTACACACTGTTACGCCGGCTGAAGGCAACCCTAACTTCATCCGGCGTAACAGTGTTAATTACGCTGGCGACAGGTGCGTATGTGGGCAAACCCGCCCTCATTACCTTACCTCCCACCGTCTTCCTTGTCTAATTGTTGCGTAGTTACGGCGAGGAATGCTCCCTCAACAGTTACTACGCAACAATTAGGGACGTCCTATCCTGAGGAACGGGTTTCCCTAGTTACGCCGGGCAACATTTGCCCAGCACATGCACAGATCGGCAAAACTGCCGATCTTACGCATCTGCCAACCGTAACTACGGCGGGCGGCGTAGGTCTGGATCAGGCCCGGTGATAGAGACTTGCATAAACGGCAAGAGGGCACAGGTACAATTAGCACCGGTGCCGCTCGATTATTAACAGGATGGGTTTTTGGTTGTATCTGCATTCGTAGTTCTAGTGAATGGCCCGACTTACACACACCATGTGTGTAAATTAACTATCGTTATTACATCCGGATCCGGTCCCTAGACTCAAAGCATGACAAGCAAAATAAAAGAATGCATTACCTTCTTTTTTTCTGTTACCTCCACACCATGATGATGACTGATTATCATCATTATACAACCCATTTATACTCAGTAAAAAAAACTTTTACAGAAACATCCAATCATTCTCTGTGCATAGCTGCACATACATAAAATGTCCCATAAATTTCCTGTCCAATGGCTTCCTAACATTAGCTATTCTGTTGCTATATGTACACCACATGCTGTAAATGAACATCCCTCCTTGCAACACAATCATGGATTATAATATTAAATAGCTATGATGAAATAATCTTTATGCGTTCACAGATCTATCTTATTGTTTGTTTCTTTTGCAGCTGACACCACAACTACAGCAGTTTTATAACAACAGTCTGCAAGTACCACCCGTGGTCTCCTTTACGTATGAGCTTTTTATTTCAATACTTTTTATTTGAATACAGTACTCACATTATTACTATGTTGTTGCTAAAAAAGTTTTCTGCCATTTATAAAATCTTTTACTGCAGTGAATTTAACATTTTAAGCAATTATGTCAAAAGTTAACAATGTTCGTTTGATAATTGTGAAGATATTAACAAAAAATGTTTGTGTTAGAACAGTAAGATTAAAAAGTTAATGCTTTCCAAATCTCTAAAGCACAGAAATTCTAATAATTCAAACATTGGACCTGATCCCCCAGAATTCCGCACGGAACGCAGCTCCAGGCAGCTGCATTCTGATGCAGAAATATTGTCCCTGCACATGCACAGTACCAATTCACAGCTCACTTACGTACGTAGCATATGTAAGTCCGCTGGTTTTCTTCATTCTGGATCTGGCTCATGGTGTTTAAAAAATGTTAACGTCATATATTAAAACACATACAACACATACATACAAATAAATAACATACAATGACATGAAATAGAAGGTTAAAGTAGCCATGTTTAGATGTGTAACTACTATGGGCCCGATTCTGATTTCATAAAGACAGGCAAAATCCATACACCACGCACAATTGCCTGTCATCATGTACATGCACTATGGACCTGATTCACACCTAAGAGTGAGTCAAGTGCGGACAGACCCATCCTGCCCCACCCCAGTTTTTAGGTACCTTATGCCATAGAGCATGGGTGGCCAAGCTCAGGCCTCGTGAGCTACCCACGGTTCATGTTTTCCAGGTCTCCTCAGATAGTCAGAGGTGAGATAATCACTACCAACTGTAGATTTTTTTGAATGTGTCAGTTAGTAATGAACACACCTGTGCTCCAACATGGAGACCTGGAAGACATGGACCGTTGGTAGCTCACGAGGCCCGAGCTTGGCCACCCATGCCATAGAGCTATAACCATGCATAGTTTCCTTCTTAGGAAGGTACTACACATGGACAATGCCTCTCCCCGCCATGCCTAACTTGTGTGTAGATTGCGTAAATGTACTACTGCGCATGCGTAGTAGGTACATTCTAGAAAATACGCACCTAAGAAGCCGGAGCTTCTTAGGTGTGAATCCGGTCCTGTATGTACAAAACATGCATGGCGGGTGGCATTGATATCTAAATTGTAAGCCCTTACAAACAATTCAATATTCCACACACATAGATATGATTGTGGAATACTTAAGGTAGGGTCCTGTGCGCAGAAATCTCTTCCCACATAGGAGTGCAGAGGGAGTGCCCTATATTCCTTTGTGTGGAATATGGGATTGCAAATTCTGTGCATTAGCCTCCGTAGTGGAGGAATCAGTACTGAAGTCTGGATCCGGTCCTGTGAGTCCAGGCTGTAGGTGCTATTATGTAAGCATTCCCTCCAATGACATCAGCCTTGCCACCTATGGGTTTTTTTTTTAACAGTGGACTGGGCACAGTGAAAAGAAATTTCCTAGGGCACCATAGTGCTTCCCTTTTCTGGCTGTAGCAATGAATACTTAAAGCAGTGGATACAAAATGGCTGCTGTTTGGGAGAGTGTAATGCAGAGGCTAGTCTGGTGAAAACAAAAGCTCAGGTTAAAAATTACTTTTTTTCATTGAAATTTTAACCCCAGCTTAATGAAAAACAAGCAAGATAATCATGAAATAATCATTGATCTTTTTTTTCTCTAGAAACAATGGAGGGTTTGTAGCCACGGTAGCTCAGTACAGTCTCAATAATACAATAAGTGTGGATAATGCCAAGGTTGTAGACGCTCTGCAAAATCAAAACAATTTTACCTCTATCATACGAAGAAAAACTCTGACTGTCAACAGTAAGTGATTACATGTGATTACTTCCACCATCTGTTGTAACACAGTAAACATAGATCCAACCAATTTTTCATCCAGTTTTCCTTTTCATGCCCTGTGAGACAGCAATATTGCTTAAAGTAACTATATGATAAAAATAAATTGTATGAGCACTACCATCTCTGCAGCTTCTGCTTGCCAAATCCCCTTCTACTATTGGCCACACTCTCTCACTGAGAGCCCATCAACAAATGCTACACTTTTTTGTATTAGCTTTATGGGTTTGTTGCCAAATAAAATGCAGCCCTTACTTACACTACTTTATGCCGTAGGCAAAGCTCTCTCCCAACCTTTGTCCATTAATCTAGTTCAGTCCTATCCAGCCCTGTGTTGCACTAATACTAGCAATGTTACGAAGAGTAGCAAATCTGCATAAGCATATTAATGGTACTGATATAAGCTAGATATGTCTAGACTATTAATAAATAACCTTACTATGTTTTTCAGATGTGCTGAGTAACTTTGATGTGTATACATTGAACCCAAGATTTGTCAATGTTGCTTACACTTCAGATTTAACAGACAGAAACAGTCCTAACTTCAAACAATTGGAGAGCAATGTTAAAAATGGGGTAAGTCGGCAGATTAGACAGTTTTTGAAAACGATCTACTGGTCATTATGTAAATAAACCTTCACAAACATAGACATATTTTGTTTTCCTTTTAATCTTACACTGTCATTTGGAATTAAGCCTGGAGATGTCAGCTCTCAACTTTGCACAGTAAAAATTTTCCTCCCCTGTAGTTGAAAGTGGTTTTGGAGAGCTGTGCATTTGCTGATACCTGAATGCTCACAAGGGACCGGATTCACACCTAAGAAGCAGTCACTTCTTAGGTGCGTGTCTTTAGTAAAGGACCTACTGTGCATGTGTAGTAGGTCCTTTACGCAATCTACATACCAGTTCTTTAAAGACCACACAGCGTATTTTAGGTAGAAAGAGGTGGGGTAATGCCGCCTTGGCGAGGTTTTTTGTAAAAGTGGGAGGTATTTAGATTAGCCGGGGAGGGGGGAGCGGCAATGTCAGTGCAGACATTGCACGGATTGTTACGGTAGCCCTATGGCACTCGTAAGTGCCATATGGTACCTAAAAAAGGGGGCAGATCTGTGAATACGGTCCAAGGTCAGGATCAGCTCCATTATTCTGAGCAAGTTGTCCTCTGGTGGCATCCTGCATGCTAACATACTATGGGCTCTATTTACTTACCTTCCTCGTTCCCTGTGAACGAAGCTGCATCAGGCTCGCTTATCATGTTAGCGAGCCTGGCAGCTTCGTTGACAGGATTTACAAATACTCAACCCTCCTGCGAGGTCCCGCGAAGAACCGCCGTGTCCGCGCAGTACTTCACATTCATGCAATGTATGAATGAGCTCTCAATCCGGACTTAGAAAAATTTCAGTGCCGACATGAGAAACACGGCACATGCGCAGGACATGAGAAACACTGCACATGCGCAGGACATGAGAAACACTGCACATGCTCAGGACATGAGAAACACTGCACATGCGCAGGACATGAGAAACACGGCACATGCGCAGGACATGAGAAACACGGAACATGCGCAGGACATGAGAAACACGGCACATGCGCAGGACATGAGAAACACGGCACATGCGCAGGACATGAGAAACACGGCACATGCGCAGGACATGAGAAACACGGCACATGCGCAGGACATGAGAAACACGGCACATGCGCAGGACATGAGAAACACGGCACATGCGCAGGACATGAGAAACACGGCACATGCGCAGGACATGAGAAACACGGCACATGCGCAGGACATGAGAAACACGGCACATGCGCAGGACATGAGAAACACGGCACATGCGCAGGACATGAGAAACACGGCACATGCGCAGGACATGAGAAACACGGCACATGCGCAGGACATGAGAAACACGGCACATGCGCAGGACATGAGAAACACGGCACATGCGCAGGACATGAGAAACACGGCACATGCGCAGGACATGAGAAACACGGCACATGCGCAGGACATGAGAAACACGGCACATGCGCAGGACATGAGAAACACGGCACATGCGCAGGACATGAGAAACACGGCACATGCGCAGGACATGAGAAACACGGCACATGCGCAGGACATGAGAAACACGGCACATGCGCAGGACATGAGAAACACGGCACATGCGCAGGACATGAGAAACACGGCACATGCGCAGGACATGAGAAACACGGCACATGCGCAGGACATGAGAAACACGGCACATGCGCAGGACATGAGAAACACGGCACATGCGCAGGACATGAGAAACACGGCACATGCGCAGGACATGAGAAACACGGCACATGCGCAGGACATGAGAAACACGGCACATGCGCAGGACATGAGAAACACGGCACATGCGCAGGACATGAGAAACACGGCACATGCGCAGGACATGAGAAACACGGCACATGCGCAGGACATGAGAAACACGGCACATGCGCAGGACATGAGAAACACTGCACATGCTCAGGACATGAGAAACACACTTGACACTAGCGCCAGTCTGAGCTGGCGTTAGTCTGATGCCGGGAGCAGAGTGTAAAACTCTGTTCCGGCATTTTGTAAATATGGGATACTTCATTTTAATGCGATAGATAGATAGATAGATAGATAGATAGATAGATAGATAGATAGATAGATAGATAGATAATCCATCTATTTATCTTATCCTATCTATCTTCAATTTTTTATTTAATTTTTTTGTGTGTTTATTGCACTGCATTTTTAGATATATAGAACTAATTTATTTATCAGTTCTATTTATTTATTTATTATTTCTATATACTAAAATATTTTTTTCATTGTTTTTCCAGCTCAGCGATATTCTAACAAATTTTAAGTTAGCCCAAGCATTCGTGCTTTCATTTAGGTAAGAATCTGATATTGTGATTTACATATCATATTTTAAAATATCTTATGTTGGTTAGAAAGTTTATCGCATGTCATAGTATGTGATATACCGTATGCTACACAGTGGAAGAAACTGGATTTAATATAAATATAATTATATTAGTTTATTCTATAACTGGCAGTAGAATTTGCCATTGGCTTTTCTACAGTATGTCATGGATGTACAGCTGTAGTTTATGTCCAAAGACCATATCCAGACTCCTGCATGCTTTCTGTACGTGTGGAAGTCTGTCCGTCCGACATGCCACCTGTCGCTCCCCTCTCTTGTTTGGGTTTTACGGCAGCTTACACTGCCATAAGCCTGCTTTAAGTCCATCTTAACCGCTTAACCTCAGACCGCTGATCTGCCCCCTCCCACACTGTACAAATACCATGCTTCTGCCCACCCACCTTATCAAGCAGAGGGGAAGCACAGCTCATTTTCACGAAAAAGGCATTGTACGGAGTGAAGTTCCATACATTGCTAGGTACACTAGTTTTACTAACATAACACTAGCATAACACCTGGAGGACGCATGTGCCTTAGTCAAATCAGGCCACTGGATCCAGTATCAAGTCTTGATTGCATTTAATCTCCGCCTCTTTGTGTGCAATTTTCCCAGCAGGCTGCCTTGTCTAGTACAGACCCATAGTGTTTATTAGCAATAGGATATAAATTAATTAACACAATCTGTTGTGTATATATGATTGGGCTGGATCCAGACTTTTAGAAGGAGCTTGAAATTAAGGACCAGATTCAGAGATTGAAAATAAGAGAGGAAAGTTACTCCTGGGTAAAACCATGTTGATTTCAGGGGAAACAGTATTAGAGTTGAGAGGTAGCATTTCCTAGCCCAAGTCTAAATAACAGTGTAATAGTAAATAGCTGGGAAATATCAACTCTCAACTCTAATACTGTTTTTAACAAATGAAATATGACTCCCCTGAAATCAACATGGTTTAGCCCAGGAGTAACTTTACTCTCTTATTTTCAAGCTCCTTCTTAAGTCTGTATCCAGCCCTTTGTCTTTAAGGAAATAGCAATTTTAATTATTGCCACCATAATTCCAGATAAACATTAGTTTTACATATTACATATACACCTACATTCTTAGGTGTACTTTAAAGTTTTCAATATGAATGTATTAAAGAAATAATAGCACATTAGATAAAGAAAAGATAAATACTTTTATTATTAAAAACAATCATTATTTTTATGTCTTATTTACTACACTCTTAATAGCACCTTAAATGTTTGTGTCATTTTTTTTAATTTAATTTCATTTAATATCAAATTCATTAAAAGATTTGCTAAAATATAGAGACGATTACACTGGCTAAATTTTCATGCATCTTGTCCACATATTTACAAATTAAATTAATAAATTAAGAAACAGCAGGGTAGTTACGTGGACTGTTTGCGTAAGTACCCGATGCGTTCCTACTGCACATGCGTGTGGAGGCCAGTTATTTATGTAATGCAACAATGGCATTGGACAGCAGGGCATGACCACCCACTGTGCATACCTGGTACATGTGTGGTGAGCGGAATAATCTATGCATATTATAGAGCAAGTGCTGGGAAAAGCCCTTTACTGCATTACACACCCTTCCTATTTTATGGTACATAAGATTTAAGGTAGGGTTTAGAACACAAAGTCCAGCAAAGCCCTAGTGTACTGCCCTCACAGTTTGTGACCGCATACGTGGCTGTCCATTACATGAGAAAGGATTTACATGAGTACAATCTCACTTAATTCAGGATCCAGTCCTTTATTATTTCTTAGCCTTATCGGTACAGCGAGTGCTAAATCTATTTATTTACTATAAGGGATGAATGTACACTATGTAGGAAACGCTACATAGTATTGGTCACAATGCTCCAATTGTTGAATGGTGAACCATAAATAAAATGTATTTCCATTGTGTATCATAATTGATCTGATAAACATTAGCACAGTCACTTGCAAAGTAAACTAAAATGTAATTATTTTTGGAGCTTTATTATTTTTGTTTTACTTTCATTATGGTATGTACCTTAATTTTTACTTATACTTGTGTAATTATAGCCCTGTTTATGTTACTAAACTTAACACACATATGTATGCCACATTTTCTTCCATACAGAGAAGGGTCTGTGATCAGTGACGTGGAACTTACTTTTGCTCCTGGGACCGCATCGCAAACTGATGTTGCTAAAGCGATTGCAACAAACCAAAACACACTACAAAAGTACAATCTGACTTTAGATGCACAGTCTCTTTGTGAGTGTCCAGTGTTGTTTTACATGTGAGATAAGATGGATAGGAAGGTAGACCAGCATTGACATTGCATTAAGTGATCTTTCAGTGGAAGTAGATTCCTAACAAAGACAACTTATAGTTTTGTATTTGGCAAATTATTATAAAGGATACCGCATGCCCACTGGATGGAGCCCTCCATGCGATCACATGAGAGAACACTCCCCTTACTTGCACAAAGTACCAAGGACAGGACACTACCTTAAGTTTCCTGATCCATCCTCACTTCAAATGGTTAGGCTTGGTAAGTCTGCGTGGGGCGAAGTGTAGGTAAGCCTGTACTGTATAATTTAAATCCCTCAGCTGTATAGAGCTTGCCCGGTTAACAAAGCGTGGAAATGGCCATGGGAAAGGTTAAAATATATAGCAATACAGACCACTAGGTAAAAGATCATTAACTGCCATAAACTACTATGTGATATTCAAGTTAGCTTAGAGATAACACTTATATTTATTATTTCAGACTACATCCCTCCTGCTACTGGTAGTTCTTTCCCAGGCTATGCAGTGGCTATCATTGTCATGTGTATATTGGCCATATTGTTGATCCCTATTCTCATATTTGTGGTAAGTAATCGTAGAAGATTGTGAAGTTAAAACGGTGGGCCTGAAAAAGAGGTTAAATATTGTGGTAATAAATTTTGCTTTCTCTTGGTTTATTATTACAACACTTTCATTTAACTTGTCATGCTGATAATTAAACTGCATCCTGTGGGGAAGTGAATGTATGTACACTTTGTGTGAAATTTGTATAACTTTACTGCCAACACACTCCAAATATATGCACACATCCACCTTGTCATGTTACACTAATGACATTTTGTAGGTTATGGCAAAGAGGAATGGAAGAGATTGTTCCTACCACTAGGATTTACACTTGTAACGATGTGGAAGCACAAAAAGCATTTCTAAGTATCCACTCCTAATTGACTGATCATGTAAGCTCCTTTGTAGACAGTTCTTGAATTATATTTTTATTCAGTCTGTGAAAGGAAAGATGACTCCTACGTAATATTAAAGGGGAATACAGTAGTGACTCATTTATTTTCACAGAAAAAGTACAACAAACTTTAACTGCAGGAGCTATAATTAAAAAAAAATAGAATACATGCAAATGGAATAAGGCACTACCATGAAGGTTAAAATAAAATAATGGCATCTATAGGTCATACAACCCATTTAAAATATATGAAGCATTTTTAGGTTTACTAATTATAGTCTTTTCATTTAAATGCCTATTGCAACAAAGCCTTTTCTTTATTATGTATTTATTTTCATTAACAGGCTTTAAAAACAGATTTCTTCCAGAAACTTTGTAAAGCTTGCACGCTGAAGCCACCATATCAACGTTATGATGGGTTAGGTATGGCACCCGGCTTATCGACCTACAAGGTAAGATTCCATTCACTTCTGAACTAAAACCCCTTGGATTATCATTCTATCAAACTTTTCAGCTTTTATTGGGGTGTTTTATGTCCAAAGCAAAAAAAGGGGGAGAACCTCAGGTGTTATAGAACTCAGCTGCGTGTGAGGGTTTTCTGCTGTTACCTCCAAACCTACAAGAAAAAAAGCACCGCAGAACACAGCCAGGGGCTGGCTGGCAAATTTTGGCCTGGGGGGCAAGCCCACAAGTGTGCGTGTGTATAAAATATATATATATATATATTGAACCTAAGGATTGGATTTATCTCCTTAGTGCAGCCCCCTCATATAGTATAAGTAATTAGTGCAGCCCCCAATTGCAGCCATATACACTTACCCGCCACTCCATGATCTCACCTCCGCAGCTGTTTACATGAGGGCTGGCTGGTTGCTAGGATACAAGTCAGCCCTCGTGTAAACTGCTGGGACTTGCTCGGACTGAGTCCTGGCTGCAGCGTTTTACATGAGGGCTGGCTTGTATCCTAGAAAGCAGCCAGGCCAGCCCTCATGTAAACCGCTGTGGCCAGGAGAGCATGTTTAAAAGGATCCAGCCGCATGGTCAGCGACAGACCGTGCGGCCCTAAACAATGAACGGCAGTGCGGCCCGGCCCAGCCCACCACTGCAGCCATTGCATCCACCTTGTATGCCCCAATCATCACTGCTGCCACCCTTTATATCCCAATATTTATTGCAGCTCCCATTGTATGTCTTTCTTTTTTTTTTCTTTTTTTTCTTTTTTCTCTTTTTCTCAAAATAATTCTCTAATTGTGACATTCAATATATCACTCTGTATCAAACCATAGTATCTGTTGTTATTTTAATTCAAATATTTCTTTAGTTGCAGTTGCCATCATTGAATATGGTTAACAGTTGGGTCCTGTGCCTAATATTACCAAGAATATCTAAAGTTTTACGAATACTCCTCTCATCACATTATCATGTCCATAATTTCCTATATGTATTCCTTACCCATATTGCTATTTATTTCATGTTATATTTTATAACCAAGATCAATTCTTCACACATTATTTATCTATTATTTAATCACGATTTATTATCGTTTATTTATTATTTATGTTTGGTATTTATTTGGATTACGGAAATTGTTATTTATTTATTGTTATAATTTATAACCAAGATTAATTCTTCATACATTATTCATTTATTATTTAATAATGATTCATTATTGATTATTTATTTTTCAGTATTTATTTAAATTACGAAAAATTAATTACATAATTACACAATTATAGTATTTTGATGAAGTACATCTACCAGGTATAAAGAAACTGTGTCTATTTACCATATATACTGGGGTTATTCAATTTGATCGTTGTAACTTGATTACAGCCCATACTTAAATTTTACTAAAAATACAGTGGGTGATAAACAATCTAACCACTGACTTTATGCATTATAAAATCTGTTGATTTTCCTTTTATTAATATAGAATATATTGTTTTGAAGGGATGATTGAAAGAAATCTTTCCAATATGTTATTTAGTTTGTAATGATCTCCGCTATGGCGGTCGGCAATCGAGTGAATTTGATGTAAAATGTTTATGCATACATGTTTTTTAATGTTTTATAATATTGTTTATACAAATGTATTCTTATACAGCAATATTTTAGAGGTTATATACTAGTAATCCAGCGCCCCCATTCCTTTTTTATAACAAAATCTTTTCTAATGTGAATAAGCTGATTAAAAACACATGTGAACTGAATATTTAAAGGATGTCTGGATGAGTAGTATCCATTACGCTTTGAAAAAGTTCTGGGGGCAGAACGAAATGCGTCAGAGTGCTAATCCACCTCACACTGAGTGATCATAGATCAGCTGTTCGGGGCTTATCTCATGAATCGCTGCTACAACTGCACTTTGGATGCCGATTCCCACAGTGCTTAATATACAATAAGGACGGCTACAGAGTATCTTGCTCTAAAACCACGATTCCAATAAACGGTAGGCATATCGTGGACTTTACCACCAGCTCCACGGTCTGGGACACAGAGGCAGACAGATACAGCGTGGATCCGTCCTCCATACGACGCAGTTCATGAGACACGGTAACATACCCGCTATTAAGCAAAGACTGCTATTATTCATTCTACTGTGCCTCTGTGAATTACTTACCAGGAATCCACTGTGAACTGTCTATCCAGTGTGCAACATTCTTGCTTCTCTTTAGAAATCCATCTGATTATTAGCAATTATATTTTCACCAGGAATTGACTCTCAATGGGAACGGTTTCTGGCAATTATATATCACAGAAGCCATAGCTGCCTCCTAATGCCCTTCAGCACCTTGATACACGTGTACTAGAATTCTACACACTCAGTATTTTATTCTAATTAGTATTTCCTTTTGCTGTTTTTTTAGATTTTATTGATGTGATTGTTTATTATGTATTAAAATAGCGAACGTTTTCTAAATTTCACTTGGTTGTCGGATCATTGAATTTAGTGATTTTACATGTTTATTTGCTAAACTGTTCTCTCTCGCTGTGTTCTGCACTTTTATGCTTCTTTTTTCTTGTGTTTTATGTCCAGTTTTTTTTTTCCCCCAAATTAAATGGGTCTCTTCAGGATTGTGTATTAGGTATAAGACCTAATTGTGGTTGCTGGAATTTAAACCATTATTCGATGCTGCAGACCATTAGCAAGTGCTGTTATTCATACACTATATTATTAAAGTGGCTTTTGGATCACATACACAACACAATATAGCTTAAGGTATAATTTCTGTAATTCTTTTATTTATTTTTTCTATTCTCTTTTTTTCTCCAGACTCACTCATATGATTTAACAGGGTAATAATTTTCAACAGAAAAAGATACCTCAATACACCAAATAGGTGGATAGCGCTAACTCCTGCAATGTTATTGGGACCGAAAGACTGTACTTTATCATCAACACTGGTCAAGATTTTTTATGGTAATATGCAAAAGAAACCCCCAAGAGAGTGTAGAAAAATATTTATTACATTTAGGTCATTAAAATTTAACTATTTCTCCTCACATACAAAAAAAAAAAAAGACACAGCAAATAAGAGAATTTGTTACATATATTTGCAAGAAGGAAATAAATACTAATTAGAATAAAGCCACAAGCCACAAGCCGATTACAAGGCTTCTCCTAACTGAAACTGTCAAGAGTCCCAACTTTGGGTCATATATCATGTAATTTTAAATTGAGAGCTCACCCCCCAGCAGAGGTCCCCAAGTCTCAAAAACAGCTACTCTGAGACAGCACCCCTTATTTCTCCTTACACATACTTAAACTACAGAATTTGTACTGGTTTATATTACTGTTGCAAACTATACAGAACTGATGTCTGTTTTAGTTAATCATCCATCCTTTGGATGATTATGGACCTCTGTTACCAACAATATATGCACATATGTTCATTAATACAGAAACAATTCTATTTCATGTCTGATTATTTTAGGTAGGGGGGTTACCATTTAATTATTCTAATAAAATGCTAAACCAGCAACTGAAATGGAAAGTATGCACCTTTTCAAAAGTAGTGGGAGGGATGTTCAATTATCAGCCTATATGATGACTGGATAAAAAGGTCAGATCAGGTTATAGATAATCCCTTCCCATAAAGATAAACATTTTATTTATTTTTTTATGTAATTTAAATAGATGTATTAGAGGCTTTTAATAATATACAGTGGTTTTGTAACCCATCTTGATGGCTATCACATAGTATATTTACAGAACAAATAGAAGACATAGATCTTTACAAAACAAAAACCATTATCTGATGTGAAGACTTTGTGCTAAAATGAAGTGATAAAAACATGTAAATCTAGTAATGTAATATTGATCATTCTATATGGAACCTGCATCTTATTTTATCTCTGGAAGAGTTCTTTTGGGAAAAGTGTTCTTGGTATCAGAATGTTCAAGGGTCTCTATTGTTAATGTCAACAGAAGACTATGGTCAGCAAGAAAGCCAACACCATAAGCACACATGTAGATCTTTTCAATATTTAGGTTTCTATTAAATAGTTCTATAAAGCTGTAGCGGAGTTTAAAATTTAATGGAAACCTAAACACTGAAAAGATCTACATGTTTGCTTATGGTGTTGGTTTTCTTGCGTTCTATAGTCCCTTATATAAATCTTAACTGTTTATATTATATAAATGTACAATCCCAAAAAAGTTTGTAAAAGTGCAGGAAATGTATAATAAAACTTTTAAGAATATTATTTGTCTACAGATTATTTCCAAAATACATATTGCCCTCCTTTTAACATTAAGCCCTCCATTTGATTAATGATGGGGATTTAACTTTTTTTATTATTACTATTATTATCAGAGTACATTACTTATTAAACTGCCAACGCCCGACTTGCCATTCCCAACATGCACTCATACCCATATAAAAAGACATTTTTTGTCTTTATAAAGGAGGCATAGATTTACTGAATTAGAACGGACACAGGCTATGATAAAACCAAAAGGTGGAACTCATCACAGGTGGAGAGTCAGCCTAGTGAAAAAGGTAAACCGCAAAGTGTGGTCCGCATCGTGCGCACCCTGGTATAACCGGAAAAGCAAACCAGGAACAGCTTCCTGCTTCAGCACATAAGGTATGGTACGGGGAGACACACCCTATCGCCCTATCTAACAGACCATAAACATAAAACTAAAAGGGATAACCTCCAGCTGTTAGACCTACGCCCAAAACACTGTTTTAGAATGCGATCTAGCTACAATTTACTATCTATAATCGGTTTCCTCTTTTGGATCTCAGCCTTGGCCAATTATTTTTTTTTAATTATGCCAATTATCTGTATTCAAGTAGATATCTGTAATTGTGTTTAGCTTCTTAAAACATCACAGTCCAGACTGTACAGAGAATGTGTCATTCATTAGAGCTTACAGTAGAAATTTCCTAACCAGACATGATCTTGGAGTTTGGGAGGAAATTCACAGACATGAGAACATGCTAACTTCATACAGATCAGGCCTTATCCAGGAATCCTGACCTAAATGCTACAAGGAAGAAGTGCTAACCACTTGCGTCACCGTTGTGTTGACATCTACTATTAATGGAGTAGATCTTGCTGATCTGCCTTGAATCTTTTGATTACATGATTATTCCAAAATGTGTTTGTGTGCAAACCCAAGCCAATAGAGCCAGGCTTCTGATTGATGGGTTGAGTGCACTAGGGGGCAGTGCCAATATCTATCCATGCGAGTGAAAGTGTCTGGATAGTCTAGACTGGATGGTGTTACACAGCGCTTTTGGATATTACAGCACAACCAAGGGCCTGATCCAGATTTTAGTGCGCTTTCCACATGCATGGCTCTGACCCCATAGCACAGAGGTAGGACAGCAACTCCACATCTGGAATGTGTGCAGTGCAATCGCCAGGCAGCAGCTTTTAGCCTGCAAATGCAGGCTAGGCGGCTGCCACAGGAACTACAGAGCAGCATACAGTCTACAATAGAATAAAAAAGCCTTACTAAATTTCACCTAAATTCTAAACTAAAGAATACTTTGAAACAAGGATTTTCTTTTATGGCATTTATTTTATTCACCAGTCACAACATAGTTGAATATTAAAATCAGAAAAATCCATCTCTGGAGGGAAAACCCCCATTCCTATAACACCAACAACATCATTGTTCAGATGCAAGAGGACTGAACAGAATTGCATTGCTTTCATTCTTAAACTCAGTGCACACCAATGCCCCATGCTGCCAAGTTCACAAAACATTTCTACTTCAACAAAATGGCCTTCCCCAGCACTCACAGCCCTGTGCTTGTAAGCCACCATATTTTCTATTATTCCTAAACTTTTTACAGTGTAGTGAACACATCACACCTTAAGTGAGGAACCTTTTCTCCATTATACTGCGTGCCACAATGTAGGCCTCAGCACCGATATAGAAAAGCTTCACACCATCTGCAGAAGATTAAATGCTGGGAAACGAAAAGCAGCAGCGCAGCATTATTCTTCCTCTTGTGATGGCAACAGAACAGTTACGTTCAGATGAAAAAAAAAAACAAAAAAAAATAAAACTCCTTTATAAAATAAGAATCACAGTCCATAAACCACCTTCACCTCGTGTACAGCAGATACAGGGCCAGCTGAGACTGCCTGGTAAAAGTACAGCTAAAAACCCCTGCCATTCCAGTGGCTTCAATGGCTGCTTTGCAATCGGCCATCTATGATCCAGTAAGAGTGCACTAAACCAGAAGGTAACATTATGGCTGAGAGAGACAAAGAAAAAAAAAAAAAANAAAAAAAAAAAAAAAAAAAAAAAAAAAGACACGTTATTCGCTTAACTTTATCATTCTCTTCTGCCTCTATTGTACATACATAGTTTCTGAGAAGTCTGCTTTTATGAAAACAGTTTCATTAAAATTAATCTGACAGCACTGTTTTCCTATAGTATGTAAGTTATGTTTATTGGATATAAAAATCAACCATTTACCCACATGGGACACTCTCCAGTAAACACTTAAGAGAATCTGTAATGACAGACCAGGCAAAACAGCCACAGTCGCTCTCCCTGGGCCGTATTCAGACCTCCGGTCGCATATGCAATGCGCAGTAATTTTCTACGTTAATCTACATTGCAAAAAGTAACATAGATGTAGTAACAAAATTACCGTGCACGCGCAGTAGTTCATATCAGTAAACTCCGGCCACATATGCAATGCGGCCGGAGGTCTGAATACGGCCCCCTCTTCTGTGCTGAACAACCTGGGCAACCATTTATGGAACAGCTGCAAGCAGGGTTATTACTAATGTTTGTTGTAAGATGCAGTTGCAAAATGTTATTTATCTATAAGCATAAACGGAACAGAAGACTGTTAAAAAGGAGTATATAATTTAATTATCAAGAAATTAATTTTTGCCCCTGAAACCATACTCACTTGCTCTATGGATGCTCTAAATGCCCGATTATCCATCTCAAACCGGTGGCTTTGGTTGTCAGGATTGTTGGGCTGGTGAATAGTGGCTTTATTTCTATGGCCGAGCATCCTGGTCTTATAACACTGCAATTAGAGTAAAAACAATACTCATTCCCTCCCAGCGTCATCCATCCCTGTCTCATACTTAGTTGCAAATTTAACAGAGAAAAAAAATAAATACTGGTGTTTTATTACGTTGCAAGGTATCAAATAAACCTGGCACTAATGTATACATAAAATGCTGGGAATCCTAAGACTGATATGTATACAAAAATGTACACCACAAAACCACATGTATACATTAAAATACATTTATGAGGCACAACCTTTTTCATGTAATAAATCAATGATTGATAACCTGACAGACAACACTCAACATTAACGCTGAAATAAAGATGCGGACAACTTTATTGGAGTTTAAATAGGTTTATTAATTGGAATTAAGGTTTTTATGTAAGACTATAAAATTTGGGGTTGAGACAGGTGGCAATAGCAAGTGGGTGTCACCTCAGGATTCTTAAAGCGACAAAACTGGTTGTCGACAGAAGCGCCCCCACAAACTCACACCCTTCCCCCCCTCCCGGACCAAAACCCCCGGCTCCCCCTCTTCACTTGCACACCTAATCTTGTCGGAGGTGGCAGACCAGGACCCCGTCACAGGACAGGTGACCTGACGTTCACTAGAAGGGTGCACATCTGCCTGACAAATATGTCTCACCCATATTTTCTGCGCCAATTTCTAATGGTGACAAACCACCTCTACTGCCAACCTATACCCTGTCTGAAAATTACATGTTAGAAAATACATCATAAAAATGGAGAGGGGGGAAACTAATTTATTCAAAGTGCAGAACCCAGATAATGGCAACACTTTATATCCTTAAACCCAACCCATCAAAATTACCCTTGTGAGATTTTTCTGGAACAAAATATTAACTAAAAAGTTTACGGTACTAATCGGTCATTTATGCTACTTTACACCTATGCAGCGTTCAGTATTTCTGATAGGCCATAGCATTGGCGTAGGAACGAAAATTTTCATAGCGGTTCAAAAGGCCAAGGACTACTATAGGGCCTGGAGCCCCCTTTTCTCGTGTTTTGCATGTCATTTTTGACAGTTGTGACAGTGACTGTAGATATGCAAAGACTCCTTTGTTAATTTTCGTCAGTGTTTCTGGGGTTGATCAACCGCAGCTTAATTGTTTATTTTACTATAAAAATGTATTTATACATTATGGTATTTACTATAAATGTAAATAGCTATATCTCATGTTTGTTACTGGAAGTACCGCATGAAATTCAGGGTAAAAGTAAAGTGAATAGTTCTCATCAATACAAGTTGTTAAATGTTTATGAACGAAACACTTAGCATTTGTTTAATAAACCAATCAATCAATCTGTATACTAAGGCTATATTAAAGAACATTTGGTAGTTATAACAATCTATATATTAAAAAAAGTTCAGAAAGTAGCATGAAGGATCTACTGCTACACTGGGGGTGGGTGGCGTTACATGAACCTGCTCTGGGAGCCATGACTCTCTATGACACTTATGGCAATCATTGTTTACCCTACGATCTGGCAACCATAAGACTGCTGCTAATGTTTTAAACTGTCCACAGGCCACAATTATTTGCTCTCTCTGTTGCATTTTCGTTCAACTTAGAACAAAGAACAGTCAATGGGAAGTAGCGCTTCCCAGTCTCCTGTCTCTGCTTATTCTTACTGCAAATTGTGATAGCAAAATGAGTGGGGATTCTAAGAAAGAATGAAAAAAAAAAAAAAAGAAGAAAATGTACAGAACAAACATGAAGACAACTTTATTTTTGGTAAACAGAGATTCTTTATAACAACCCAAGTATTTTAATACTTCATCTTCCACGCCTCCATTAAGTGTCATGTGACGTTAAAATAGAACAAAGAAAGAACTAGTGCATTGCTATATAAAATGTAATTCATTTAATACATGAAAACACTAAAACAAACCAATAAAATGATCACTCCCTTATAAGTCTTCCTTTACCTGAACCAAATCTCAAGTCCTGGAGCGTCCATAGCCCAGGATCTGTGGATGTTCTTTATCAGATGGTGATGGCCAGATCTGGAGGGGTGTGGTTTGCCGCTTAGTAAATCTGTCTTATGACAGATTACTTTGTGACACTGAGGTGTAGACTGCCATCAGTTTTCAGCAGTCTGCCCTTAAAAAGGATAGCTACCGCAACCGCACAGTTTCCTGCAACCTAACCCTAACTATCATTGTCCCACAGTCTGGATCTGGTTCACTGGTTAGAAAGGCTTCTTTTCGACCAACAACATCCAGACTTCTGAGCGTTGGTGGGGTTTTTATTGCTGGACATCCACATGAAGAATGCTTGACAACAGTGGCTGGATGATTTCCACAAAAAATGGCAACAGCTATAGGCAAGTTAACCATCCCCTTACCCCAATATTTCCATTCTAGCAGCCAAACCTTAACGCTCTATGTCCAACAGCCTAACCTTAACCTTACCTGTCCCATTGCCTAAGCTACCAGCTATTGGGAACGGATAACTGTTGAAATAGGGCCATTCAACAATTATCTGTTCCCAATAAGATATTTTCTGCACTAAAGCTATTTCAGACTGTTTACTGAAATGGTTTACTGTGGACATCAATAAAATCCTTATAATGCAGACATTAGCTGGTGGTAAAAGAAATTAGAAAAAAAAGATACAGATTTTATTGATATCCCTGTTAATAATTAAATAGTTGAAAAAAATATATAAATGTCAAAAAGTTACCGTATAAACCAGGGTGGGGAAAATCAGAATGGCCAGTCCACACATCACTATAATAGCCACACCAAAACCAGGGAAGCCAACATATTCACTATATGGCCCAGGGCTGGAACCTAAGCCAGAATAAAAAAAAATAAAAAAAAAAAGTTAATGACAGGGATGTAATAACAATGAAGTTATTTTTGAGTACACATCATGGTTTAAGTAGATCTTTCTTTACCAGGATATACAGTTTTAAACCACAATAAATTTAATTCTAATCTTGACAATGACAGGGATAGGTTTGAAGTGCACCTATTTACATCTATAGCAGCAGCAGCTTGCAACTATCGATAGACATATAACCCAAGTGGGTGCAAGGCATTTAGAACATAAGTGTATTTGAAAGGAGAGATTGTCTAATGGACCACACAGTTTTTTTTATTTGGATTGTTTCCCCCCCCCCAATACACTTTAACATCAGATAACGTAGACTGCATAGCTGATTCTCCATTTAAAACCAAGAAATTACCACTCTTATTGAATGAGGACCACTTAACAGACAGGAATCAATACCCTCCATAAAACAGCAGCTCTACTATCAGATCTCCCAAACTGGCCAGAGACTTATACAGCACCACAAGACAAAGTGCACCTAAAAAAAAAATTTGAACTTTTGTATTTCTAATTATTATTTTTTTTTTCACATTTTTTCATTTTTTTTTTTTTCACATTTTATCTCTTATTATTTTTTATTCCGATTTTTAATTTTTAATTTTAGTTTTGAACTTAGACTTATGTTCTCTACATGGATCTATAAATTTTATATTTTCTTTGCATGATAACTTATTTGGATGAAACCTTATATTCTGACATGTTTTTCAGCACTCAAAAATGAGTGGCAAAGATTATCACAATTTATCAATTGTGTAAAATCACACACAGGTGAGGATTACCACACTATATACTGTAGTACACAGTGACTATGGCTACTTCCAGTACTTTCTAAATAAAGTCAAATATCTACACCCACAATAACGTAATAGTAATGACATTGTGATTGCAGAATATATTGCAGAGGTCTCCATGGGTGAACCCTTACTCTGAAATAGTTTATGTCTACATAAATGGAAAAAGGTACAGCTGTGTCCATACTCTGTGAAAAGAAAGTCTTCCATTATTTTGTTATATTTGGCAAATCATTTCAGCGGCTCGATGTGCTCTATTTAACATTGGTTGAAACATTTGGTTTAGGAGCATAAATGTGAACTAAAATCCTGTATTGTGAGGTTACAAAAGAACAAAAATCCATCAAAATGCCTGAAACAATGATAAAGGTTCTGGATTTAAAATAACTAAAAAGGAAATTCTAAATTACCTCCAACAGTTATGGTTTTAGAATCCACTTTATAAGATGATGATCCCAAAATACCATCATATCCAAGATTGTCGAGTAATATACGCAAAACTTCCTCACTTCCAGGAGCTGGTAGCGGATACAATAAGTCACCTCTGCACACTATAGAGCCACTCCTAATAAACAAAAAAAGAAGAAACAGATCTACAATTCCGAGTTTTATTTCTAATCAAACTATTAGCTGATCCTTTTCAGTAAACACAAGTTACTTCTCTATGTTCAGTAGAATCCGTTTTAAATAGATTTCCTTTACATCAAACTCGTTCATTCACCCAGCTCAACTACACAGGTAGCTCTCTTGCAAATACAATTTAGAAAGTCATCCATTGATCTCTCTCTATGGAGGTCTGCATACTATGGAGAGCCTTGTTCCTAAACCAGCACAAGCTTTGTCGGTTTTAAGCATGACAATCAGAGTGCACGTTAAGGTGAGCAAGTGGTTAAACTGAAGTAGATTTAAAAAGGAACTACATCTTGATTGAAGGTTTATCAGTTCACAAAACAGTAAATATAAAACCATATGAACTCAGGAGATAATCAAACAGGTTTCAAATCCCTTCAAACAAACCCAGCGCTGCTTATATATGAAGGGGAAATGGATGCCCTCACCCTTACCCATGTCAACACATAATAGAATGCATGATCACTGGCTTGAATTATTGTTTTATAGCACCGGGTCCATTTGTATTTTAGTAGTATGGGTTATTTTCCAGGTATATACTGTACTGTAGGTTGATTGACTGTTGGAAAATAAAAGGTACACTTATGTGTCAGTTAGATACCACATGTGCAGCTCCATGGAACAGATCTATAAAAACCTCTTAGATTGTGTGCAAACTGGTGCTTTTCCTTCCTGCTTGGGTAGTTAATAAAAAAATCAGAGAAAGCCAGTGCCATTAATAGTTAATGTATGAAAACAGAGTTAAAATATAGTATAGACAGTACTGCAGTATAGGTTTTAAGTATTAAAGACAAGCATTTCATAAGTGAACGAGATAAATACCACAGAAAACTCACTTGAACTCCCGTATTATCACCTGGACAGGATTACTTTCACGCAGAGCAGACTGAACCTGATAATACAAACATTACAATGCAGAGTTGCAGATTTTTACATACTACACAGGTACTTCATGTAGAACGTGTAGTTTCTAGTAGTAGTATTGGAACATGCGAGAGCAATGCAGTCACAGCTAATGTTAACCTTGCACAGACTGAATATCTGTTAATGGCAGATATACTCAAACTTAAAAACAAATAAAAATAATAAAAATAAAAAGTTAATTCTTCAATATTGACACAGAGGACACACTTGTGACTGTTCTACAACAGAGCACAGTCGTAACATAGACCAATAAGAGCACAGTCGTAACAGACCAATAATCTCAGGAATGGCTCTTTGTTTATCTGGGGGTATTGCCAAACAAACCAAAGGTATGATTCACCTTTACATAACTTATGTAGAAGAACTCCCAAACCATCTCCACCATAGGATGGTTTTACATATGTTTGTTATGCTCAACAATATAATCATTTTTATATCCCCTACAGAGGCAGACAGCCAAAAAGATAACTTCATAGAAAGCCATTAATGATTGGTAAAACATACACAGCCACTCACCACTGTTGACAAATCTTTACTAAGCTTCTGGGATTCAGATGAGGACATATCTAGAAGGTGGACTACAAATTCTTTGTTTATTACATGAAATTGAATGGTGTGAACATACAGCTCACTGTGCATACCTAAGATCAAAACAAAACGTACGCAAGTTTGTATACAGGTAAGTAAGCACTTGGAGAACAATGATGAGATTGTTAATGGAGACCATAAAGTCCAATACTAACCATCCACAATGATTGAACTTAAGTCCACAGACCTGTTGACCAGGGGCAGCAGAGTTGACAGTACAGACTGCACGTTTGTGTGGACATAAGTGTTTAGATACAGGGTACCTCTGACATCTAGGTCACCATGTACATCTCTAAAACGGACAACAAATAGGGTCAAGCAGAGTAAAAAAAAACAACAACAAAAAAAAAAACCAGGTTGTACACTACAACAAGTTCTATTGGTAAAACAGACACCAGATTACTAATTATTCACATAAAGTCATGTTATTTTAAAGAATGATTGATTGCCATTTATTTTTAGAGTGCTGATATATGCCAGACAAGTGGAACATGTGACAACTGAATTATAAAAGTTAATTTTGCCCCTCAACTCTACATTTAAATTTATAAATCAAGCTTTAACATCAGGAAAATGTGGTTTGATTTATGAAGTAGAAATCAGGGCAATTCTATCTTGTACCAATTTCCTCTAATGTAAATGAAAAAAATTTTTTTAGGGACACAATTTACCTAAAAAACTGTAAAATGATAGTATAATTTCAGTTTTTATACTTTATATACTTTATCACCATTTTCAAATTGAACTTTAAGAAAAAACTCAGAAATAATGTTTTGCAATGCTTGTGTTAAGCAGTTTTAGAATATAACTAAACCATATATATAGTAATAGGTATGCCTGCTTGAGTGAAAATCTCTAATCAGCCAATCACATGGCAGCAATGCAGAGAAGCAAAAGACACGGAAAAGAGAAATTGTTGTTCAGACCAAATTCAAGAATCGGAAACCTTTGGAGTTTAATCAGAACGAGAGATTTTTAGCATGCATATACAAGTCAAAATACAACACAGACCAATGGATAAAAACAGTGGTTCCCAAACTGTGCTCCGCAAGAAATTAGAAAGAAAAATAAATACTATTTACTGCTTATGTAGCTGCTATGTGAAAATGTTTAGTGCCCCATGACGAATTTCTCCCCTGAAAACTGCTCTGTGACTCAAAGTTTGGGAACCACTGGTTTAGAATAGAAAAAAACGAATAGAAAAAGAACTTATGAAAATCATGGTTAATTGCATACCGAATTTGAGAAAAGCCAACTTTCAAAACTGGAAAGGATGCATTAACCACCTGAAACACCTAGAAAAAAAATGAAACACATAATAGTAATAAGTAATAAGAGTAATACAGTTGAATTATATTCTGGTTAAAGCTATGATACTCATCGTCAGGAACAAATATGGAAAATTTGTTAAGGATAACATGTCACATGTCCAATCTTAACTCCGTTATGAAATATTGCTGGTCAGAGGACAAAAGGGAGTCTTTCCAGAGGCTGGTTTTACACATCCCTTCACACCTCAAACTGGCTTCAAGAAGAAACCCTTCGGTTCTGGCCAGCTAAAGCGGCTCTAGGCCCCACAGGGGAGACACATCTCAGTGAATCTTTGGATTCAAACGGATCAAAGGAAAATATCATACTTGGGCAAAACTCATTTCTAGTACTCAGGGGAACTCATAACTCCTCAGGAACTTGATGCACGTGCACATGAGCAATACTTGCAATGTACTTAGCTCCACTAGAAGTGGGGACATTTTAAATTCATTACAGGGAGTGTCCCTTAAGCAACTGGTGAGAGAGCCCACTCGCAAAGAGGTCATCTTAGATTTGATACTTACAAATGGTGACCGAATCTCAGAAGTAAGTGTGGGTGAGAACCTAGGATCCAGTGATCATCAAGCAGTATGGTTTAGGACTGGGAGAGAAGCGTGCCACACGAAAACGAGGGTGCTAGACTTTAGGAAGGCAGATTTTGTAGAAATGGGGAAATGTGCAAGTGATTCTTTGGCAGAGTGGAGGCACATAAAAGGAGTACAGGAGCAGTGGGGACATTTAAAAAATGCATTATTAACAGCAACAGACCGTTGTATAAGAATGGTTAGAAAAAACCCCAGAAAAAGAAAGCCAATGTGGTTTACAAAAGAGGTAGCAACTACAGTCAAAGCAAAAAAGATGGCCTTTCGGAATTATAAGCAATCTCACAGTAATGATGACAGGGAGGTGTATTTTACAAAGCAGAAGGAGGCTAAAAAGGTTATCAGAGCAGCAAAGGCACAAACTGAAGAAAAACTGGCCCACTTGGTACAAAAAAGGGGACAAAAGCTTTTTTAGGTATATAAATGAAAGGCGGAGGTAGCAAGTCAAAGCAAAAAAGATGGCCTTTCGGAATTATAAGCAATCTCACAGTAATGATGACAGGGAGGTGTATTTTACAAAGCAGAAGGAGGCTAAAAAGGTTATCAGAGCAGCAAAGGCACAAACTGAAGAAAAGAAAAACCACTTGGTACAAAAAGGGGACAAAAGCTTTTTTAGGTATATAAATGAAAGGCGAAAAACAAAGGAGGGTATCATAAGGCTCAAAACGGCAAGTGGAATTCTTATTGAGAGTAGAGTGGCTATGGCAGATCATCTTAACAAGTATTTCTGGTCAATATTCACAAAAGAAAGAGAGGGAACTTTCACTGAGGAACAGGTATAAAGAACTTTCAAAATTGAAAGTGGACAAATCAATGAGACCAGATGGGATACATCCAAGGATACTAAAAGAGCTTAGATTGGTGCTGGCAAAACCATTAACTGAATTATTCAATCAGTCACTAATAACTGGGGTAATTCCAGAGGACTGGAAAATAGCAAATGTCGTCCCTCTGCATAAAAGTGGAAGTAGGGAAGAAGCATCAAACTACCGACCAGTGAGTCTAACATCAGTAGTAGGGAAATTAATGGAAACACTGTTAAAGGAACAAATTGTACAGTATCTTAAATCCAGTAACTTACAAGATCCCAACCAGCATGGATTCACTGGGGGAAGATCATGTCAAACAAATCTTATTGAATTTT
>WWET01005626.1:42843-54994 GCA_011038615.1 Limnodynastes dumerilii
CCCTCGCTTACGCTGGCTGAAGGCTACCCTAACTTCAGCCGGCCTAAGCAAGGGAAAATATGCTCGCACAGGAGCGTATGCCCGCTAACCCCTCCCTCATTAACCTAACTCCCCCCGCCCACCTACACTAACCTGCACATAGGGATGCTGGGGGACGTCCCCTCCAGCGTCCCTACGGCACTGCTACTGACGCCCGATCCACGATCAGGCGTTGCCGTAGCGACGCCGGGCAACATCTGCCTGGCGCATGCGCAGATTGACTTTTCAGCCGATCTTATGCTTAGGTCTGGATCAGGCCCTTACTGAAGAACCTAGAAAGCACACTGCAGACTCCACAGATGTTCATGTGTGGTAAAGTGTGAACTGGCAAATGAAGTCATGGTACACTAAGAACTTTAACCCCTAATTGATAATTAAATTGTGTCCGATTTACGAACTCTTGATTACAGATTTATACAGTGTAAGCTTGAAAGCTTTATTAGGGATAAATCTAGTAATGTCTTAGAAGGCCTTACCTACATCTACACGGTTGCAGTCTCCGCATAGAATGAGGGATTTCTGAAATAGGGGCATCCAAAAGTTCCTTTTCATATGTCCCTATTTCGAATACCCCTCCATTTTAGAAATTATTTTTCAGAACGGGTTATTATGCCGATCGGTATACTAACCCATTCCTTTTCAGAAATACCGCCGCCGCAGAACCTGCACCACGGGAAAGGTGAGTAACCTTTCCAGGGTTAGGGTCAGGCTGCGGGAAAGGGAGAGTTAGGGTCCGGCTGTGGGGAAGGGAGGGTTAGGGTTAGAATTAGGGGAAGGGTTGGGGTAGTTTTCAGGCTTACCTTTTGAAGCATTGTAACAAGCAATCGAAATCCCAGCCAGTTCAAAACTGGCTGGGAGAAAATGGCCCTATCAAAATAGGGCCGTTCTTTCCAGGGACCCACACCCATTTACATACCTGACCAGGGGAGAACTGCAGAATTAGACCAATAGCAAAAACATTAGAAAGGGCTATTAAGACACGTGATTATAGATAGGATTGTAGAGACCTCAATTATTGTTAAAATTTTTAAGTTTATTCACTAGTCTAACATAAGTAAGGATAATTATGCTGATGAAACTACAAAACGATTGTAGTTTCACCCTTCATTCCTGGGCCATGCAAAATGATCAACTTATCAAGAGTTTCCTGATCAGGATCCAGGAATATGGAAAGTTTCAGGGTCCAAGCTGCCACCAGGACCAAATCGGGATCCAGAGCCTGCAGGACTATGCCACGTGATGCAGCTCTCATGTCTGGAACACTGCAAGCGGGCAAAGTGATTTTGCAGTCTAATGCACGGAGCCTCCTCCTCCCCCCAATCACTCTAGTCCCATCTGCGGAGGGCCAGGCCAAATGATTTTGCAGGCCCTGGGAGCAGAGATTTCCATCCCTGCTTTACACAAACACATTTCCTAGACAGGCTCAGAATAAGTCGGTCCTGACTGGAAATGAGCCAGGATAACCAACCTGTAATTGTAATGTAACATATCTCTTCTTTACTACTTTTATAAACTTTAGTCAACCATTGACAAAAAAAAAAATAAATAAATAAAGTTGTAAAGACAAACAAAATTCCCACCTTTGGATTCCACAGTAGATCCATTAATATTCCAAGCAAAATAATTCATCTTTGTGTCATAAACATCAGTCAAGACAGTTCTTACAATGTCTGAACCACTAGGTGAGGGTAAACTACTATCAAATACAACATTACTCCTTACAATGACAGAACCATTCCTAAAAAGACAAAAAATCTTATTTAATAAAGTATTTAATTTAGTCCAAAATCAGTGATACAGTGATATTGACAATAAATGGCATAAAAGTTAGAAAAAGAAAAGTTATAAGAAAATATACAGTATACATAAACACACGTGTGTAACAGTCATATTACAGTTTCCAGTTCTAGGTTATATGGAGAGAGTAATCAGGAATGGCTACTTACAAAAACTCAGCTATTTCTGTCTGGACATACTCTTGCAGGTATTTGGTGGAAAATATTTTGTTCATCTGTAAAAGAATATGAGCTGGTCAGACACATTACAGTACAGATCTTAACAGCTTGAAAGGTATTGGTACGCAAGTGCAGGAAGATATTGAATAGGACATTCTCTCCATCGGTGCATCAGATTCAACATTTGAGGCAGTTTGAGGCAGACTGAAATGGAGGAAGATGGTCCTGGCCTGTGCTGCAATAGGAAAGCAGGTAAGGATGGTGAATGGGTCAAAACAAATTCAACAGTGCTTATGCACTGACATAAGCTCTGGTCCATTGTGTAATGTGCTCTACTAATGCATTGTATACTGCTATTGCTACTAGATCTGTACCTTTAATACTACTATTACTGTGTGAAAGTAGTAAATTCTAAATTATTTAAAAAATATCAAAAACAGAACTTGTTACAGCCAATTACCAATGCAGTTTCTTAACGTAGATTTTTTTATTTTGATTATTTATAAACTTACATTATGAAATGAACGTCCTTATAGAGAACATTAACGGACGTCTTAGATATCAGTTATAGTATGACCATATTTTCAGTATTGTCATTTTACTTTTTGTTTGGTTTTTTTGGTTTTTTTTTTTATAAACCTTGCCATCATATTAAGTAGCTCTTTACAATTTTACACAGTTCTTCAACTTCTGCCACATTACAGTCTAATTCCCTAACACACACACACACACAGGCTGGGGGTAATTTTTGCCCTGTGTGGCATGACAGTGTGGGCGTGAGCAGAGCTTGGATGGGGCTGAGCTTATTTGTTCCATTTTCAGACTCCAAAATGTTGGGAGGTATGCTAATATACTCCACATGTAATACACGCATTGGAAACATCCCTTTCAAAATCCTGCGTTTGCCATTATATTGCCTCATTATATTGTTATTCTCTACTACTACAACCTTAGCTGTATCTGCCTTATTCATAACACAGGTAATAATGTTGACCATATTTTTGGGGCAGCACGGTGGCTCAGTGAGTATCACTTGTATCTGACAGCGCATGAGTTTAATTCCTGGATTAAGCCTTATTTGTATGGAGTTTGTATGTTCTCCCTGTGTCTGCATGGGTTTTCTCCTGGTGCTCCACCTTCCTCCCATACTCCAAAAACGCTGGTAGGTTAATTGGCTGCTGATTAAATTAACCCTATTCTGTGTGTATGTCCGTGTTAGGAAACATAGAATGTACCTCCAATGGGCAGGGACTGATGTGAATGTTAAATATTCTCTGTAAAGCACTATGTAATGAGATGGCATTATATAAAAACATGTTAATAAATGAAATAAATATTAGTCTACACGTGCTATGGAAACTGAACAAGTTTTCTATATTTAGCTTGAAATATCACAATATTTATTTTGCATTGGTCTGCATTTAATCTCAAAATAAGCATAATGCAGACTAAGGTTATTGTTCCTTTTTGATATTACAGAATCTAAATTAGACAGGGGCAGATATATCTAATAATAGATATAGATAGATATAGATAGATATAGATAGATATAGATAGATATAGATAGATATAGATAGATATAGATAGATATAGATAGATATAGATAGATATAGATAGATATAGATAGATATAGATAGATATAGATAGATATAGATAGATATAGATAGATATAGATAGATATAGATAGATATAGATAGATATAGATAGATATAGATAGATATAGATAGATATAGATAGATATAGATAGATATAGATAGATATAGATAGATATAGATAGATATAGATAGATATAGATAGATATAGATAGATATAGATAGATATAGATAGATATAGATAGATATAGATAGATATAGATAGATATAGATAGATATAGATAGATATAGATAGATATAGATAGATATAGATAGATATAGATAGATATAGATAGATATAGATAGATATAGATAGATATAGATAGATATAGATAGATATAGATAGATATAGATAGATATAGATAGATATAGATAGATATAGATAGATATAGATAGATATAGATAGATATAGATAGATATAGATAGATATAGATAGATATAGATAGATATAGATAGATATAGATAGATATAGATAGATATAGATAGATATAGATAGATATAGATAGATATAGATAGATATAGATAGATATAGATAGATATAGATAGATATAGATAGATATAGATAGATATAGATAGATATAGATAGAGATAGATATATATAGATATATATAATTGCAAGGACAATTGAAACGTTGGTGACCCTGTTACATTAAAAGTTTCTACTTTTGACTTCATATTTATACAAGATGCCTCAGTGTCTTTCTTTTGCTGTACATATTATGTGTGTGTATATATATATATATATATATATATGTATAATGACATATGGAGAAAGACAATCACTTAGAACCTTTGACTGGACTTTGCATTAACATATTTAAATGTCAACAGTCATATATAGATGTAACACCAGTTGCATTGCTTTTTGTGTTATAGTATTTCCTCTAATATATAGATTGTATACATTGAGGAAATCCAAAATATAAATTTTAACAATGAAAACCAAACAGGTAACCTGTACCTGGAAACAACCTTAATATGTATTAAATAATTTCATCACAGTTTAATCTACATACAACCAACAGGAATTAAACATTTGCTTTGCATTTCTAGACTAGTCACCATGGGATTTATAGTTCACACACTTACCACTAGCTTTACTTCCCTCTCCAGTCTTTTATACTCATCACTTGAGCTGTTTCTAAGCTGCTTGCTGTACAGGACACCAGTAATCTGAAAGTTCACTGGTACTTTGACCACAAGAGGACTTGTCGGCGTGACACTATAATATGTGGGACCAGCAGTTTGTGGAGGAAAGTCTGTTGAAGCCTGGGGTACCACAAATTTAAGTACAGGTCTTAAAGGAGTGATCCTTTGACTTCTGGACTGAAATGCTTTAGAGACAGCTGACTTCGCAGAAAGCATCGCAGTAGAAGTAAGGGGTTTGAAAATAGTTGTTTTTGGAATCCAATAGGATAGAGAACCTGTGGTCACATTTGGAGAGCTAGAATAAAGGCTCTGCTGGGGCATCATAGGTTTCACTGTAGAGGGCAGCTTAGTACTGACCTCATCTGTGGTTATAGACAGGGGGTAAGTAGAGGATGTGATTGGGGTTTGTGTTGTAGATTTCATAAAAGGAGATTTCTGCCACATAAGCATGATAGTAGAATGTGAAGATTCCTTTCCTGTTCTGGAAGACAGTGACACACTCAGACTTGAAGAACGGTAGGAAGAGGTACTATGATCCTTTGTAACAGTAAAACGTGGAGGTACCTCTGGTGCAGTAGATAGATATTGGGGGATTACAGACTGCCTTTGTTGTGATACAGAGGTTACTGACCCTGTATAGAAGGGACTAGTTTTTGAAGTCCAATAGGATAGAGAACCTGTGGTCACATTGGATTTTGGAGAGCTTGGATAAAGAGTTTGAACGATGTCGTGACTGACTACAGTCTGCTGAGGCACAATTTGTTTACCTGTAGAGGGCAGCTTAGTACTGATCTCATCTGTGGTGATAGACAACTGGTAAGGAGAGGATGTTATTGGGGTTTGTGTTGTAGATTCCATAAAAGGAGATTTTTGCCACATAAGCAGGGTAGTAGTATGTGGAGATTCCTTTCCTGTTCTGGAAGACAGTGACCTGCTCAGACTTGAAGAATGGTAGGAAGGGGTCCTATGATCTGCTGTAACATTAAAATGTGGAGGTGCCTTGGATGCAAAAGAAAGCTGCTGGGAAGTCACAGACTTACTGACCCAGACAGAAGAGATTTTTGTGTACTTTTGTGTACTGAGATTAAAATTTTCATTTTCATTTAACCAATCATTAAACCCCTCGAATGCAAAAGGGGCTTGTGTAACAGTGGAAAGGACACTTGTTTCAGTAGAGTGCCCATTTGTAAACCTATTGGACACCAAGGTACTTCCAGGTGATTGTGTTTCTTCATCCAGTGTAATTTTATCCATTTCATAAGTATTCTGCTTAAGAGTAGTGAAAACATTTGAGGTTTCTGATGATTTAAATGGAGTTTGTGTAATTGTCGCAGTTGGGGGTAGCGAAACACAAGATTTTTTCTTTGCTGCATAGGGCTGTGAAGAAGCAATTGATGGATTATAGTCTGTTTGCAAGGATACTATATCAGATGACACATAGGTCTCCTTTGTAGCACGAAATGGTTTTGGAGCCGACCACGTAGACATGGCCCACGGCATTGCAGTACGAGTTTGTTCAGCCAAATTTAGGTCACGCTCAGGTGTTTGAGCCATATAGAATGTTTGTAAATTAGTGAATGGTGTTGCTGGAAAGCCTAGTTTCACTTGTGGATACTGGTTGTATGAAGCATATAACGCAGTGATAGGTTTGCTATCCATCACTGATGAACTTCTACTAATCATTTGATACACCTCTGTGGTACCAGTATTTGTGTTAGAGGATGTAATATCTAAAGTTTTTCTGGTTAAAGGTGGAGGAGATACACTTGCAACCTTGAAAGGGGAGACCGCTTTTTTTTGTAAACGTGAAGTGAATATACTATGTGAATTAAAGAATGGAGTAGCTGGAGATGACTGCGTGTCATACGTATATACATTTGCATTTGGTGTCATTGTGGCCAGGAGCAAGCTTGAAGAAGTCTGGAAACTTACAGTAACATAGTCAAAAGGTAAACTAGCAGTTGTGGCTTCAACACTAGTAGTCGCCATTGTGTTTGAATGGCTTTCCTTAGGAAAAAGGGTTTTATTGAGAGAATTTGAAGAATCACTTATTTTCCTGAAGCTGTTGCTCAATGGTGGTAAAGAGGTTAGGTCAACCATGTGACTGGAACCATTTCTAGATGGAATATTAGGGACATCTGTAACAGAGGAATTGCTACTTTTCCACTCTGTTGAATTCATTGACATTTTAGTAAGTGGTCCATCACTAGCTCTTCTTTCAGAAGACAAAATTTTCAAAGCAGTGACTGATGATTCTGAAGATATTAGAGATAATGATTCAGGTTTAGTTGTATCTTCATTTAGAAAGGGTACAGAAGTTTTATTATCAGTCTTACTATTTATAGATTCTATACGGAGGAAATCCTGATGTTGTAAAGGCTCCTGTTGAAGGTTCAGTGAATCAGTGGAGAGTGATTTATCACCTGCAGTTTTAGACAAAAGAGAAACAATTTTGCTACCAAATATTTTACTTAAAAAGTCATTCATGGCTGAAGTCCATGGTGGTGAAATTTCACTGTTCGGAGAAGTCTCCAGGTCTCTCTTAAAACGTCTGCTCCACTTATACTGTTTTAGTGAGGATCTCATTTTATCATGCACAGAATGGTCTTTCAACTTTTTCCATACTTTGCGCTTCCAGAAAGGTATCAGATTTACAGAATACTGATCATCAAGAATTTTCAGACCTTTGAACAGATTTTGTCTATGCTTATATTGAGTAAGTGATGAGGAGGCTGGTATTGTCTGATCATGTGCCCATAGAGAAAAAGCAGCAATACAAATTATAAGAAGCAGCAAATATTGCCACCACAGATACCTAATGGTAACCCTAGTCCATGGAACACAGCTGCCACCAAAAAATGTTATCCATTTCCCAATTTTCTGTTTGCCAGATATTCTCAAGAAATTCCACATCGCAGTGAATTTACCAAGGCTCTGAAATATTCAAGAATAGTAGACAGTTATTTCATATCGCAAGCATTAAAAGCAAACATTTAAAACTATATCTTGGAGCAATTAGGGGCAAATGGGGGTGACGGGAAAATTTAATGGAACAGTATTGTAGATAATACACTAGCCCAGGGATAGGCAAACTGCGGCTCTCCAGGTGTTGCAAAACTACAATTCCCATCAAACCTTGTCAGGTACCAGCTATGCTTTTGCAGGGAATGCATGTTGGGACTTGTAGTTCCACAACACCTGGCGCGCCACAGTTTGCCTATCCCTGCACTAGCCCATATGACTTTTTGACAAGCTTGTCCTGTCCAATGGAAGTTCAGTTTATGGACAAAAAGCAGCACCTTGGATAATTTTTGTTTTCTTACTTTGAAAAAAAATGGGCTAGTTGCCTCAGATTGTTAATAAAAAAAAAAAAAAAAGCTGGGACTCTAGTGTTAACTATAAGTAAAAAGATATATATATTTTATAGTCAGGACAATAAAAATGCATACAGTTTGTACTGTTTAATTACCTATAATAAATGCCCTTATGTACATATATGGTGGGACATTGTGGGCTTCAGCAGGCCCTTGATGGCAGGGCATACTGGCGCTTGTGGTTCGCCATGCTATGAGCAAGCTGATGCATGTAGTACTACAAGCAGCATGCCCTGTCATGGTGATATTTGTGTATCAGTGAATGGGGGGGACATTACGTAAAAGTAAAAGTCACAGGGCCTGAGCCAGACCTATGCACATGATACTCCCTTGTGCGTAGCATATATACACCAGTGTACCTACGAAGCACCCCCCCTAGGTCATCCATATTTATGGCGTCTTACGCCGACCAAACTTTATCCCAACTTTTCTGAGCGTAACTGCGGACGTCCATAGGCTCCTTGTGTATTTACAACGCTTAGCACGCCCATACTGTACGAATTAAACGCCTCACCCTGCCCTCGCGTGTTGTTATGAAGCCGATACGCTAAAGGCCCATACACTTTTGTATTGTGTAACATCTGCCACACGCATGTGCAGTAAGTACTAAAGGACGCTTTTATGCTTACAAAAAGCGTATAAACACGGGTGGGCGTAGGTCTAGATCAGGCCCACTGTGCTTACAAAAAAGACTCTGGAGAGAAACTACAAAAGAAAACAGCATTTCCGCTATTGTTTGCCTGTTTTTAATAAGCAAAGCCCTAAGGTGTTATCAAAGTAAAATAAAGATACTTCTGCAACTGGACTTTATTTACAGTTTCAAAGCTTTATTACTACTTGTCACACATAAGGCACATTGTTACATCTTGCCCCTTCTCTGTCTCTCCAGTCCCTACCTCTGAGTGACCAGTGGCCCTTAATCCATCTCTACAAGCCCCCTCAATCACTCCACCCCTGATCCCAGATTTTCCAGTTATTTTTTGCTCTCACTACCAGCTGACAACGGGCTTCGCCAGCTCTTTGTGGCACGATGACTTCTGATCACAACCTGTGGCATGGCGCTGTATTTACAGCACCCGTGAGTGATCTGAGGTACCACAATTTTTCAACACTTTCTATGTTTTTGCTTATAAGGCTTTTCTAATATAAAAGTCAGTCTGATAACATTTAGCAATGCTCAGTAGATATTACACCAAGATATTAAAAGGATGTACTCAATTATCAATAACTCATTTAACCACATTACTATTTTTGGAATAATTTTTAATAAATCCCATAAATCCAAACCTCTTTCTTATAACAATGATTATAGTGATTTTCCTTTGACCAAAATATTATAGACAACATATCTTCTTTTAAAAACATCAGAGAATCAACACCATAAGTTGAGAGCACTCTTAAAAATCTCTTTGAGTGTACAATATAAAAAATCATGAAGTCAGTCCAAACAGTCTCCCTTTAAGGCAGCTAAGGACACTGAAAATGTTCCTTGCAAGCAACTATCTTTCTACTGAAAACACATTGCCTATTCAAATACATAGTGAACTATAGTCTAGTTGAGTGAAATCCATTTTCACAGCATTAGATTGAATCACTTTTGAGGAATAAATTGCAATTCATTATTTATGAACATAACCCTACTTCCTGTACTTCCACACCTATTGGTCTGTTTGTTACTTCTGAAATAACAATATTCTATACTGGAAGGATAGTCTAAGATCATAAAGTAAAAACATTTAATGAATCTGCAGGATTGAGCTGTGCCTCTAACCTCCTTGAAAGACCATGAACACTCATTCAAGACTTAAAAAAAAAAAAGCATGTATTAAATGTAAGATTAAAATTCAGAACAGCTAATAATAATCACTATGGGGTTGATCTAGAGTTTGGGAGTAAGGGTGCAAGAGTATAGCTAGGCTAAACCATTTTTAAAAGTAAGGAGAGCTTTCACAGTTAAAATTTGCCTCCCCTTGCAGTTCAACATGGTATTGCTCAGGGCTACACTAAACAAAAGTGTATGTGCTACTCTGGATCAGCCCCTATCATTGTGATCAATTAATGTTAATGTTTTTATTTTGCAGACAATCAAATATGTTTATGTTACTTACCAAAAACCATTTACATGCAGATGACCTATTATTCCAGGCACCACTATCTATCAGAAATCCTTTCACCTTCAAACAGTGATTGCTAACTAAAAGAAAGAAAAGAAGAACACAGCACCTCTGTAGCATTTATCTCCTCTGCTCCTAGCAGGCTTATTAATGTGAATCAGGTGAAGGCTGCACACACACAGTTGCTGTGTGATCTAAATCAGTGAAGGGCTAAAGTTTAAACAAATCAACTCTCTTTAGAATACAATCCCTTTTTTTATTATTATTAAAAATAAAATCTATTTACAGTTTTATTCAATATAGTGTTTCTAGCGTAATCAGAATGGTGAATTTAAAGTGAATAAATCACACTCTCACTTTCCTATTACATATTAGAAAATGGTATCTAGATTGGTTGCTATGGACAACATCTCCACTTTTACATTTCTGCAGTTTACTAAATCTGGCCCCATGGAATATGAGATTGTATAGTAGTCCATTTAAGCACAAAACATCTGGTACTTGCAAAGAGTCATGTTATAGGGTATATAAGACAATTTATTGTCTTATTTATTGGTTTATTAGCAGGTTATTAAATAGTGCCAGACCATCCAACATGACCCATTTCATTAGGTACAATTTAATCCACTCCCGAGCTTCCAACTGTCACACTCACCTGATTAAATTAAATGCGAGTTTAGGCCGAGTTCACTTTAGTAGACTTTAAACTCGCCGGAGATTGCATCCAAACTCCAGCGAGTTTTACAAATATGAGCTTAGTAAATCTAGCCCTTGGGGAGCAGAGGATATTTTTAATGGGTGAGGAAGGTAATTCTAGAGAGTGGGTGCAGCCCTGGAGAAGTTCTTTAACCAGGAATCAGATTATTATTATTAACGTTAATTTATAAGGCGCTACACAGTATCCGCAGCGCCGTACAGAGGCAATACCAAAGACAATAGTTACATATAAAATTCAATACAATGATTAACAGGGTAAAATACATGAACAATGAATACAATACATGTACAAAGCAAAATTTAAATACAGTAAGAAAAAAAAAAAGAAAAGAAAAACGTAGTGCAATATATATATAAAAAAGGTTCTGGATATGTGTGTAGGAGCAGATGAGTAACGAAAGAGAAAGACAGTGGAGAGAAAAAGGTGAGAAGTGATGAGGACATGGAAGAGGGGTGATGACAAGAGGGAGGAGGACCTTGCACATAAGAGTTAACATGCTAAGTGAGAGAGGACAAATAAACGGGAAACACAGGGATGAAGATGGGGAGGGCAGGTAACTTTAGGTGGAGGAAATGTAGGCTAGCCTGAAGAAGTGAGTTTTGAGGGAGCGTTTGAAGGATTGGAGAGTGCTGGATTGCCTGATAGGAGGTGATAGGTTGTTCCAATGGAGAGGGGTGGCCAGGGAGAAGTCTTGGATGTGGGAGTGAGAGGTAGTTATCAGGTTGGAGTTGAGGCGACGATCATCAGCAGAGCGGGGGGGATGGGAGACAGTGTGGATAGAGAAAAGGGAGGAGAGATAGGGGGCGGTAGAGGAGGAGAGAGTCTTGTAAGTTGTGGTGAGAAGTTTGAAGAGAATTCTGAAAGGGACAGGAAGCCACTGTAGAGATTGACAGAGAGGGGAGATGGAGGCAGTGTGTTTGGAGAGGAAGATGAGTCTGGCTGCAGCATTAAGTATAGATTGTAGTGGTGAGAGACGGACCAGAGGGAGGCCAGAGAGGAGAATGTTGCAGTAGTCCAGACGGGACGGGAGGAGAGTGAATGAGCGTTTTAGTGGCATCAGCAGTTAATAAGGGTCTGATGCGAGCAATGTTGCGGAGATGAAAGCGGCAGGACAGTGAGAGGGCGCGGATGTGGGGGGTGAAGGAGAGAGAGGAGTTCCGGATGACGCCCA
>WWET01005627.1:6501-31599 GCA_011038615.1 Limnodynastes dumerilii
CTAAGAAACTCTGCTTACCGAAATTGGGACATCCAAAAGTTCCTTTCCGGATGTCCCTATTTCAAATCATGCAGAGTGACAGGGGAGGGTTAGGGTTAGAATTAGGGAAAGGAGTGGGGACTATTTTTACTTACTATTTCGGAGCACGGAGCTTTTGGTGCTCCGTGGATCGATTGCTATGCCTCATTCGAAAATCAGCCGTTCGGAGCGGAGCCCCACACCCTGTAAATCAGACGGCCATGGTTTCCATGCATTACGTGGGTTCTGGGAATGCGCAGTTTAACTGATCATAAAAATACGCATGTAGATTCTACACTTCCCTCTCCGCAGCCTTAACCCTCCCCTCTCCACAGCCTAACCCTAACTCTCCTTGTCCTCCAGCCTAACCTTAACTCTCTTCTAACCCTACAATGGTAGCATCAGTTTTTATTGTTAAATTGTTGATGAATAAATCCTTTCAGTATTATTGTGAAGACTGTGAGTAGGATCCGCTGACTTCTTCATCTAAAAGAAAAGGTAAAAGTAGGTGGCACTGCAGCTGATTCACAAGAGAACAAAGTGTATTTTTTATTTCTATCGCCATTATTGAAGTCATGTTGGGCTGGATCCAGACTTAAGAAGGAGCTTGAAATTAGGAGAGTTACTCCTGGGCTAAACCATGGTGATTGGAGGAGCTACATATTTCATCTGTTGTAAACAGTATTAGAGATGAGAGGTGATGTTTCCTATCCCAAGTCTAAATAACAGTGTGATAGTAACGCTGGTCAGTATCTGTGTGTAGTAAGCTATTCAAAGATATATCCCTGCATGCAAAGAATATAATTAACTTGACTCCCCCTGCAATCAACATGGTTTAGCCCAGGAGTAACTAATTTCAAGCACTTACTTAAATCTGAATTCAGCCCTCTGTGCGTACTTTTAGGAACTGCGCATGTGTAGTACCCTTATGTGTCCACTGTGGGGTGTGGTTTTTATCTGCATTCATTTGCATGTATGATAAGGTGTAAAATATCATTTTATAGTCACTTAGGAGAGGGTCTTGTTACTTAAGCTATAGTAATCATATGCTGGAGGACTGGAAGGTGAGTATAGGGGGGAGGGAACTGCTGGGCCAGAATCCGGGACAGGAGCACTTTTAGCTGATATAGACCATTAAAAAAACGGTACTGTTCCAGCTAAATAAATACAGTTGGAGGGTATGGAATGTGTCCCAAAATTCCAGTCAGTGGAATGGGAACAGGCTACCAGAGCAGACCTGTGGCTCTCTAATTGTTGTGAAACTACAGGTCCCAGACTAATAGTTTTTACAACACCCGGAGAGCCACAGGTTGGCCAGGCCTGTGCTAGTAAAAGATCACGCCTAAATCTTTGAACATAGATATTTGTGACAATTGCATTGGGACAACACTGCAGTGACATCACCACAATGACATCACCACGGCTGTTCCTCTAATTTAGTTGAAGCAATTATTGGCTCCTGTACACTGTGTGTCACTGTGTCTACATTACAGGAACATCTCTGACAGGATTAACACATTTTCTTGGCTCGCTCTGATCTGCGATTGTCCCCGTTGTCTCTCTAGAGTATCCCAGCCCTTTCCATGCTGGTGCCTCAGTCTCCGTAGTAACTGAGCACCAATGCAGAGAGGCCTGGGAATAAGGGAATATTACAGAATCTAGCATCAGAATGAAGTGTACAGAAGGGAGTCTCTATATAATGACATCTGCAACACCTCTCATGATTTTCGTGTGATTATATATTAAAAATATTATTCAGTAAAATAAAATATTATTGTTATTATTATTATTATTATTGTTAATAATATATAGTTAATATATAATGTATTTAATAAAAGAAATGATAGTTTGTAAATCATAGCTACCTGTTGCCTTTCAGCTTTTATGGGACTACAAGTCACAGCATGCCCTATAATATACAGCAAGTGAGCTCATATCTCTTGTTATAATGCAGACTGGGATTGCCAAAAAGCCATTATGCTCAGTGCTGCCACCTGCAGGGGCTCTGTGTAATAGTGATCCCCTGCTGGATAACATGGAAATTAAAGGTTGAGTCATTGGGCCTGATCCAGACCTACGCCGATGTATCGGCATGCATTCCCCCAGACACTCCCCCTGTGCCCGGCGTAATTACACACTGTTACTCTGGCTGAAGGCCTCCCTAACTGCAGCCGGCGTAACCGAGTGTAACTACACCGGGACAGGCCTGTAGTTAAGCAAATGCCGCCCTCCCTGGTTCATTTCCCTGCCTCCCCCCCCGCCTACCTACACTAACCGTGGCGTAGTTACGGCGAGGAACGCCCCCTCAGCCGTTACTAAGCAACCCATACGGACGCCCAAACCTCCATAACAAAAAAGGCAGCTTACGCCAGACAACATGTGCCCGGCGCATTTGCAGACAGGCAAAACTGCCGATCTTACGCATATGGTCGCCGTAACTACACCGGTGGCCGTAGTTCTGGATCAGGCCCATTGACTTGTGATTATAGACATAACAGGCTTATAAAATATTATTGCTGTTTCGGTGGTCCTTGGATTTCTAGCTTAAAGTGTCAGTGTAATATTCCACTCCACAGCGTATTTTGTGTGGTATGGCAATGCTGTTTATGTGTTGTGTTAGTTTATATTAAAGACATTTTTAATAGTTTTAGTGTATTTGCACTTTCAGTGAAGCACAAAGTGTACCCATATTCTATACATTACAGTGTAGTACCCTGCGCTTGTGTTTGGATTGCTGGGTAAAGGGAATGGATGAAGGAATGTACCTGCATTGTGATTGGCTGCACTGTGTGTGTACCTGTTACACTTGCCCAGGGATCCAGCTATAATGATTTAATGAATTGTATGAATTTATTACTGACGTGAAAGGTCACATGGCCAGGACAGCCATAATGATGGGGGGTGGGGGAAGCACTGCTGGGACTGGAGAGAGAGGGGGGGTCCCGAGAATACTCACCTCAGCTCCCCAGCAACAGGTATTGGTGGCAGGAGACAGATGAGTCACTGTCACCAGTCTCCCACCAGCCATACCTGCTGCAGGAGAGCTGTACCAGGCTGCACGTCAGCACATGGATGCGCAGGGGGGACTTCTTAAAAATAAGCCTTCTGTGTCCATCTGCCCGTTGTGAATCATTCCTGCATGTCCACAGTGATCCATCTATGTGTTATGTCACGGCCTGGGTCCCGGGTCCGAATTGGCCATTGGCCTTACAGGGAATTTTCCTGGTAGGCCGATGACCTTTGGAGGCCACCAACAGGCCCTCTTTTGTGTTTCAGGCTAACTAGGATATTGACAGTAGAAGGTGGTGGTCACTAGAATGCTCTCTGAATTGGGTGGTGGTTGATGGGATGTTCACTGTATTTAGTGGTGGTTAGTAAAATGTTCTCTGCATATGGTGGTGGTCAGTAGGATACTCTCTGCATTTGGTGGTCAGTAGGATGCTCTCTGCATTTGGTGGTGACCAGCAGGATGCTATCTGCGTTTGGTGGTGACCAACAGGATGCTCTCTGCATTTGGTTGTGGTCAGTAGGATGCTCTCTGCATTTGGTTGTGGTCAGTAGGATGCTCTCTGCATTTGCTGGTGGTAAGTTGGATGCTCTCTGCATTTTGTGGTGGTCAGTAGGATGCTCTCTGCATTTGCTGGTGACCAGCAGGATGCTCTCTGCATTTTGTGGTGGTCAGTAGGATGCTCTCTGCGGACCGTATGCAGACTACTGGATGTATAACATATATGTCCAAAATTTGGCGGTTTTTACTACTGGGCATGTCTAGTTAATTTTTTACGCAAACTACATATCTTTTCCTTACGTAGATTGCGTATATGTGGTCTTAAAGACCACATATATGCAAGCTACTTAAGGAAATGATACGTAGATTACGTAAAAAATGTAGTGCGCATGCGCAGTAATAAAAAACGCTAAACTCCGGACATATATATTATACGTCCAGTAGTCTGCACACAGTCCTGCATTTGGTGGTGGTCACTAGGATTCTCTCTCTACACTCGCTACAGTATATATTGTATTCATTTGTAACTCCGCTTTATATAACCTGCCCGCATTATATATTAAAGGTTCTTTATTTTTTATAATCCCATTTACTTTTCTTAGTGTATAATAGATAAAACCCACATGTGACATCTTACAAATTTTTGTCCAGGGCCACTTTAAGTTCCCAAACCGCCCCTGTCCGGGTCCCACAATTTCTAGTGAAAGCCCCACATGAGGCCTAAGGAGGGTTAGAGGTAACACGTTG
This sequence comes from Limnodynastes dumerilii, assembly GCA_011038615.1. Lineage (NCBI taxonomy): Eukaryota > Metazoa > Chordata > Amphibia > Anura > Limnodynastidae > Limnodynastes > Limnodynastes dumerilii. The sequence goes on from WWET01005627.1 coordinate 10,775, forward strand.
ACCTTGAAGTCTACTAGGTTGTCCATCACTGAGATAAAGGACAGATTGAATCTCTTTGGTTATTAATGGCAACAACGTTTAGAAGTATTAATAACTATCTGTATGTAGTGCTCATTACTAATGTCAACTACAAAGCTATTAATAAGACTGCACCCAAATACATATATTTTCACTTTTCGCAAGATATATTCCAGCTCTCTCTCAGATCTCTCTCACAGAATCTGCAACTCTACTCTACTCTTAATAAAATGCTCTGATTCCCGGTTAAAGGACTTCTCCTGGGTTGTACCACTCTCTAGAATAACCTTCCTCGCCCATTAAGACTATCCTCTACACTTTCAAGCACTCCCTTAAAACTCACCTCTTCAAAGAAGCTTATCAAATCCTCAACCCACTTCCTAACCTTTGTCGACCCTTCGTCTACCCTGTTTACAACCGGTTGCATTCTCCACCTAGAAAATCTGATTTCCGAAAAAGGGACATCCGAAACTTCCTTTTTGGATGTCCCTTTTTCGAATACTTACCATTTTCTAAAAATTTTTTCAGAATGGGTGAGTATGCCGTTCGGCATACTTCACCCGTTCACCTTCGGAAAGGACGATATCCCTCCGCCGCTGCTATCGCTGGACCAAGGGACGGGTCAGGCTGCAGGGGAGGGAGGGTTAGGGTCAGGCTGCCGGGAAAGGAGGCTTAGGGTTAGGGTAGTGAGAGGGGAGGGTTACAATTAGGGAAAGGAGTGGGGGACTATTTTTCCTTACCATTTCGCAGCACGGAGCTTTCGGTGCTCCGTGGATCGACACCCATTTACAACCACCTTGCTATCCAGTTTCCCTTTTTGTTACATGATTAACACAAACTTGGACATCTTCTTTCTCCATACTAAAATTCCCCATAGTCCTGGTAGTAACACTGCTGTGTGATTGGATCCTACAGAGCACTGAGCACTTTTACCATATACCCTGTCTGCTCCATTGTGTGATATAAAGCACTTCTCCTTATGTATCAATCCCTGATGACCTATAGAGTGTAAGCTTATGAGCAGGGCCCTCTTAGCTACTCACTCTGTCAGTCTCGTCTTAAAATGGTTGTTTAAAATGGCAAAGTGCAACGTAAAATGGTGGTGTTGTATAAAATCCTATTAATGTATAAAATAAAAATAATTAAATGAATATTTGCTCTTCCCAAAATGCTGAGATCTTCTTCCACAAATCAACACGCTTTTGGACTTGTAACCAAGGGGCAGACTTACCACTTCATAAATGAGTTTCTGTGTTTTTGATGGTCAGACTGTTCCCACAGATTATGTCATATCATCTTGTACATCTTCTGTTATTTCTGAGGGCGTTATTGCAGTACAATGTTGTTATGTATTATAGTCTGTCTATAGGTTGCTGGCTTTTCTCTTGATCTTTTTTATTTGTTTCAGAAGGATCTGCCACTGCCAAGAAAGAGCAGCGGGTGAGTACTGAGGGGTCCTCTGTGCATGGTGGGTGGAGGGGGAGAAAGGATGGAAATATTTAGTGGTGAAGAATCCTCTATGGCAGGGTAGTGACACCTAAACCAGCAATCCATAAGAAACATGTAGATCGTCTAAAATGTCTACATGGCGACATATAAATACAGAATGTAGAATGTCTAGAGCTGGAGGTGTGGATACAGGATGTAGAATGTCTAGAGCTGGAGGTGTGGATACAGGATGTAGAATGTCTAGAACTGGAGATGTGAATACAGAGTTTAAAATGTGTGGAGCTGGAGATGTGGATACAGAATGTAGACTGTCCAGATGTCCAGGGCAGGAGATATGAATACAGAATGTAGAATGTCTAGAGCTGGAGATGTGGATACAGAAAGTAGAATGTCTAGATCTGGATATGTGGATACAGGATGTAGAATGTCTAGAGCTGGAGGTGTGGATATTAGATATAGAATGTCTAGAGCTGGAGATGTGGATATAGAATATATAATGTCTAGAGCTGGAGATGTGGATACAGGATGTAGAATGTCTAGAGCTGGAGATGTGGATACAGGATGTAGAATGTCTAGAGTTGGAGATGTGGATACAGGATGTAGAATGTACAATTGTGAGATGTATATAGTGTGTATGTACATGTTATAGTGATAACTTGAACTTGAGTACACGGGTATATACTAAATAAAGCCGCTTAACACCTCTAGCAGGGGATTTGAGTCATCTAGAGCTGTGTAATCAGGGCTTAGTGTGAGTACACTGAAATATGGTGGACACAGATATAGACCACATATATGACACAAATAGCACACGCTTACTCTCATTCACAGTCACTGGTTTAGACTGGGTGAAGCAATAATATAATAAATATATATATAAGTGGAATTTGTACTGATCCACTGCTAAACACTAGGAGACATGATAAATGTATGGAGGGGACACGCATGTAGCTTGTAACATAGAGGCATACATATGTACAGTACACATCTGCAGACACAGCTCTCTGTATTCCCAGCAGCCCCCCCCTCCTCCTCCTCCTCCTCTTCTTGTCTGCTGCTCTCTCCCAGCTGCTCCCTCGCTCTGCACTCGTCCTCATAATATCCTTGTCATTGCTCTCTATCTCCGTCCATCCCTCACTTCTTCCCCCAGGTCTCTTCCCATCCTGTCTACTAGGAAATGTCTTTGTCTTCCTCTGCTTTCCTTCCCTCCTCTCTGTTTTCTGGGTCTGAAGGTCCCTCCTCCACCTGCCCTGCCTCTCTCTGTCCCTTATCCTCCACATCACCTTCTCTGCTCTCCTCCTCTACCTATACAGCTATACTTTGATCTGCACCCTGCATCCCCCCCCTCTCTCTCTCTCTCTCTCTCTCTCTCTCACACACACATCCCTTTATCCACAGCTGTCTCCCTCTCCTGAACCGTCTCTCCCTTCTTGCTGACTCTCGTTATATCCTTGTTCTGTCTCCCATCCTTATCATCTCCTGTCACCTTCCTAATATCCTTTCCCCATCCTCACCTGCAATGCCACCTCTGGATTCTCCCTGATCACCTCAACACATCCTCTGCCATCTGGGGCATATCTGCTCACCTGGCCGAGGTCACCTGTCCTCTGCAGCCATGTTCCGACGCACCAAGAGGTAACTCTGATGCCCGAGGGAACAGGGTGACGAGGGGCTGATAGATTAATGGGATTAAAGGAGGAATCTTTCTGCTCTCTGTTTCTCCCAGTTATGGGGATCTAATGCAGCAATGGCTCCTGTGCTAACATGCTCTGTGTTCAGATAGAGAAATCTCACATATATTTATATATAAAGTATAACCTAGGCCTATTACTGTGACATGCATGGATGCCCGCTCAATATACACTTATGTGTATACACAGAAGATACAGAATACTGTGCATGTGTATATATGTATGTATGCATTAATCTAGATGTGAATATATGTATGCATACATGACGTGTGTATATTTATGTATGTATGTATGAATGAATTTATGCATATTCAAGCATATATATGTATTTTTGTGCATATGTATGCATGCATATTTATAGCTATACAGGCATGTTTGTATGCATGTATAATTCTTGTGTGTATATATATCTACATGTGTGTGTCTATTGTATGTATACATACATGTTTGTGTGTTTATATTAGTATGTATACGTGTGTGTATTAGTGCGTAAGCTTGCATGCATTTGTGTGTGTTTGTTAGTATGTATACATGCATGTTTGTGTGTGTATATTAGTATGTATATGTGTGTGTGTGTGTGTGTGTGTGTATGTTAGTATGTATATATGTGTGTGTGTGTTAGTATGTATATAAGTGTGTGTGTGTATGTTAGTATGTATACATGCATGTGATTGTGTCTATTAGTATGTATATGTGTGTGTGTGTGTGTGTGTATGTTAGTATGTGTGTGTGTGTGTGTGTTAGTATGTATATGTGTGCGTGTGTGTGTTAGTATGTATATGTGTGCGAGTGTATGTATACAGAAGTCTTTTAAATCAAGGCTCTGTGGAGTGCAGAGGATCCATGCTCAGAAAGTAGAACTTGTCTGAAGAGCTAACACTTAGATACTGCTGCACATCTACACGGTGACATACAGACGGCATAGAACAATGTATGGGATAAATAGAAGAATTCTAGCCATCGGAGCTTAGACTCTTATCATACGGTGGAGACATATAAATAAGTATGTTATGTTCTGCAGATATTAAATTACAAGTCATTTAGAGGGACAGTGATTGACACTGGGGATCCTGCTCAGTAGAGCTTACACTCTAATAGAAAATATTGACATGGAGTTGTTAGATGGAGTAGAGTGCAGTTTAAGCGATACATGAGCGATATATTATTCATGACTAGTTGTCTCTGCTTGCGTGTGTGTTCAGTGTTGCACGTGTGTAAGCATGTAGCGGGTCCCTTGAGGATAGCACGCTGTGACTCGTATCTGCCAGCTGAGCTGTCTAGTCTGAGATTCCAGACTTACTGTCTGTGCTGCCGGCGCTGTGTGTCAGTCAGATGCCTCCTCGCAGCTCTTTGTTCCTGTATGTATAAATAATACGTATTATCATAGAATGAAGATGCCGTAATGCAAACCACAGGTCTCTCTCTCAGTTGCAGAAGCAGCAATAGGAAGAGCTTGATCCTTACAAGCAGTAGTTCTCCCACCCTCCCCCGACCTCACTCACCTCTTCCAGGGCACATAGGTAAGTGGTCAAGGCCTGATTAAGGCTAATATGCTCGAAATGTTGACATTCAAGGTCCAGAAATCTTGTGATGGCGCCCACTGTGGTCCTGCGCCCTAGGCTGCAACCTTGTGAGCCTAATAGTTGATCAGGCCCTGTAAGTGGTCAGAAAATGGGGCACAGTAACCATAGTAACTCCTGATACAACACAGAAAGGGAACAAAGATGGACATTTGGGGAATATCAAATTGGTTGTTGTCCCACACATAGAAGAACTGGGCTAGCAGGAGATGGGGGAACATCAGCCCATGTAAGCCTGGTCAGTGGACCTGCATTATTCCTAATCAGTTCCTGTGGAAGGGTCCACCATCTTGTTGTAGCACAGCTAGAGACAATATCTCACTCTGTCAAGTTCACTATAGCTCCCTCTAGTAAACAGACAAGTCTTATGTCATAATAGCCAAAAAGAAGCCTGCGAGCAGTTAATAGAGGCTTCCGTTTGGTCACTATAACAGAGCAGAGTGAGCATAAGTAAGATGGAGAAGATGAGATAGTGTCTGTCTGATATTCACAGGGGTTTAATATTTCATAGCAGGCTGACAGAGTAATGGCTGGTTCTGTGAGGTGTGGAGACTGCTGGTAACCTCTCTGTCTCTCTTTAGGGGGGAGCCCTATGGATAGTCCTCGGAATTTTTCTCCTAGTGCCGCCGCTCATTTCTCATTTGCATCATCACGCAGGTAATATAGGATGCATGGTACTTGTATGTGTATGCTCACATTGCAGGGAGTAAGGGGAGGCTGTGTACTAAGAGGACTGTTGAACAGTGTAAAACATTTACATAGTGCACACATGTAACTAGATGATCTATGCTTCATGCATGAAGGTACATTAGCTGCTCTCTGGAGATGCCCCTGTCTGTACCTAGATATGCTAAGTGGAAATACACTGTGCATCCCATCCCCTAACAACCTCGCTTATGGACCTCCAGTCTCAGTCTTATGTACCTGGCCTGGCATAATATAAGCCTCCTTATATACACTGATGTGTGAGGTCCCTGGTATAATATAATCTTCAGTATATCCACTGACGTCTGAGGGCTCTGGAATAATCTAAGGTTCAGTATATACAATGAGTGTGAGGTTCCTGGTATAATATAAGTTTTAGTATATTGACTGATGTCTGAGGTCCCTGATATAATATATTCTTCAGTATATGCAATGATATTGAGGTCTCTGGTATAATACAAGTTTTAGTATATCCAATGATGTCTGAGGTCTCTGGTATAATCTAAGATACGGTATATACAATGAGTGTGAGGTTCCAGGTATAATATAAAATAAACAATATTTACTTATGTGTGGACGTAATACAACTTATACAACGTCGGACACTCAGACGATGGGCCTGATCCAGAGCTACGCTGGCCCGCTGTCCGTAAATACAGCCAGCGTAGCTCTGGTGCACTCCCCCTGTGTGAGTGTAGTTACACACAGTTACGCTGGCTGAAGGCTCCCCTAATTTCAGCTGGTGTAACTGTGTGTAACTATGCTCACACAGGATCGTAATCTGTGTAACCCAGCCCTCCCCTCCTAATTACCCGCCCAGCTTCCGTAACTACAGCATAGTTACGGAGCTGCCCACCCCTTCAGTGTAGTTACGGACGCCAGATCCACGGCACCCAGAGTCATGGATTACGCCGGGCAACATATGCCCGGCGCATACGGCTGCCCTAAAAACGACGGCGGCTGTAGGTCTGGATCAGGCCCGATGACTCAGACTGTTTATTGTGAAGCTCGATGCTTTTGTGTCATCAATTATTGCATATCTACCATCTTGTATGGATAATTGCTTTTACCTTTTAGCAGGACAGATGGCCGCAGATGGTCTCTGGCTTCCCTTCCATCCTCCGGATATGGGACGAATACTCCGAGCTCCACTGTGTCGGTGAGTGCTGAACCCTTTCATGGAAACAAGTAGATAGAATAAGGGCAAAAATGGACATTGTCCCCTTTACGTCTTGGACCGGATCCTGACCTCTGAGCGTTGACCGCTCACATTGAGGTCTGGCAGTCCGCACGGAAGAGGGGCGGGAACTCCCCTGTCACTCCCGCTTCTCAAGCGAACTTAAGGTGACTTACGCTGCCATTAGGCAACCTCAGGCCACCCGTGCCGATCAGTGGTTAGTACCAGTTTAGGTGGGAGGAGGGTATGCACCTCCCTGTCGGAGAGTTCTCCAGACTTCCGGAATAAAGTTGCGTACGTCCGGTGATCCATTGCGGAACATCTGGCCTGCGCATTGCCAGTTAAACAGTCGAATTCCGCATCTAGCACGCAGAACTCGGCTAGAGTAAGGTTCTGGCCCCTTGACTTTAGTGGAATTGGATGGACGGAATTAGATCTTCACGTGCTCCCTGCATTATCCAGTTATTTTCAATCAGGCTTGGTGTTGACTAGGCCTGATTGGACAAGCCACAGTAGTCATCCAATCAGACACAGACGGGTTAAGTCATGTTGCAGTTGAAGATTCTTCATCCTGTCAGTAGAGTGTAGACCAAAAGAGTTTAAGCTTTCAATAAGAGATATTCTCGTGATGATCACCTCTCTCTTCGTTGCTCAACATTCCTCTTATTTTACCCCAAATCTCACGGTCTTCCTTTGAAATGTCCATATTCTTTCCACCCATTTAATTTTCCTTTTACTGCTCTGATCATTTCCATCCAATGAATTTTCTCTCTTCCTTATCTCTTCTCAATTGTTCCTTTTTCCATTCTATCCCATATTATGCCTATATTGACCTTGTGATTCCATTCTCTAATTCCCATTGTCTCCCTCCCCTCCCCCCCAGTCCTCCTCCTCTTCTCAGGAACGTCTGCACCAGCTCCCCTTTCAGCCCACCTTGGATGAGCTTCACTTCCTCTCCAAACACTTTGGCAGCACCGAGAGCATCCCCGATGATGATGGTGGTCGAAGGTCTCCAGCAGTTAGACCACGCTCTCGAAGTTTAAGGTCAGTTGACCCCAGTTTTGTAGACGTGACGACTGATCTCATTATTGGTGTCATTACCAGTCGGAAATCACCAGTTTATTATTTTTATAGAAGGCTAGATGGATAATTATTATAATTCAAGGAAAAGGCTCCCATTTTTATAGATCTAAACAGTGGTACCGTAATTAAAGTAAAAAAAGGAGACAGGCAATGACACGTTGTTTGTCTCCTTTCTGGTCCGGTCCACTATGAATTTTGTAGTGGCCTGTCTCATTTCTGGTCCGGAGGAGGACCAGAAAGGAGACAGGCAACTAGTACATTCATTGTGGAGAATAGTGGAGATGCGGTGGACCAGAAAGGAGTCCTACAAGCACTCCTAAACTGCCGCCTGCTCCTTTTTCAGCTCATGGCTTCCGACGAAGTGATTTGCTTAAGCAATTATAAGCAAATCTATCCAATCAGGTGTCTTTGTGAAGGACCTGAGTTGACACCAGTCCCATGGGGAAAAACTCTTTTTTCCCCTGAGTCTGCATCCCAGGTCATTAGACCCATTTCTACAAAAAGGGGACCTTTCACATCACCACCAAATACCCAATTTTTTTTTACAAGACCTGGGTTTTTGGCCTAAAAATTCAGGTATTTGGTGGTGATGTGAAAGGGGTGTTAGTATCCAGTTCTACATGAGGATCCAACATGCCTTGCGGTTTAGATTGCATGAATTGCATTGAGTGCAGAGCGGTCACTTAAAATAAATGAGGCTTTAAAAGTCTTACACCCACTTGAAGGGCAAGCTCATAGTAGGCATTATCTGACCACTCTTTGCACATCTTGGTCCTGACATTTTCTACCTCATTCACACTTAAGAAGTTCCTGCTTCTTAAGTGTGGAATCTCCCAAAATAATCTACTACACAGTTAGGTACATAGATTGACTCCGCAGGTGCGATTCTGTTCGCATCTAACTTACTCTTAAGTGTGAAGACGGTCCTGTATAGTTGAAGGCAAAGCAACTATTGAAGCTCAACTATAGCAAAGAGGTATGGGGGGGGTGGACTTGTTCTTTCCTTTTATTTCACCTCTTTCTGGAAAAATAACTTCAATTAGCAAATAGATAGTAAAGCTTTCCCTAAAGTGATCAGAATGGCCGAGATACGACATTTCTAGTGTGTGGGATAGGAAAGAAAACGGCCAATCCTTTTTCTCCAATTTTTATTCAAGTAAAGTACGTTGGGGTCATGGGAGATGGGCGCACATAGCATTTTGGGTGTATTTAGATGAAAAACAGGTTCATACAAATGGGTCCTATTCTGAGTCGTATTCAGCTTTATTTAACGCCCTCATCCCCCTTTGATAGCATGGTGGCGTTGAATAAAACTGAATACGACTCAGTGCTGGGTCTTCTGACATTTATCCAAGTGTCATAACGATTCCATCAGTTTCAGCCTCCTCGTTTTCACTTTTTTAATTCTGGTGCAATTACTAATGATGCTTATTTTTTTTTGCTGATGAGGCTTACACAATCACCACAAAATATGTGACAAATACACACAACTCACATGCGACCCATAGAAGCTACACAACGGCAGCACTGTTTATGATCAATGAATATGAATTTCAGACCTTCCAACATGACCCATTCCATTAAGTACAAAATACTCTGCTCCTGAGCTTACACCTGTCAGTTACTAGGGTAACCACCTTTGTTGAAGAGAAAAAGGTTTTCAAACATCAGTTAATTCATTCCGACCAGGTGGGTGAAAATTTGAAGCTCAGGAGCGGAGTGTTTTGTACCTAATGGAAGGGACCCTCTGTACACAGCCTTGGTAACATTGTCCTCTTTCCACAGCCCTGGCCGGTCCCCTTCCTCTTATGACAATGAGATTGTCATGATGAACCATGTGTACAAAGAAAGATTCCCGAAGGTAAGATAGATTTTTATATATTTAATATATATATATAGTACAAGGTGATTGATCTACACAACAAATAATGTGAGCAGTGCAAACAACCAGCGTAGCAAAAATGTAGTAATAGTAATAGAAGTATTAACAATACAGAAAATAGGCATCCTCACGTAATCTTTGGGTCAGATTTACTAAGCTGCGTGAAAGGAAAAGTGGAGATGTTACCCATAGCAACCAACCATATTCTAGCTGACATTTCATTTTCTGGTATGTAACAGGAATGTAAGAGCTAGAATCTGATTGGTTGCTATAGGCATCATCTCCATTATTCCTTTCCCGCAGATGAGTAAATCCAGCCCTTGGAGTGCTTTCAGTAGTTAGGAAGAAAACTTAAAGTGGGGTCTAGATTTTTCTTTTCTACGTATTCCGAAGATAAAACATAAGACAAGGACCCCCGGAATGTCATTAACGTCTGTTGCCCTTGCGGTTTAATAGGGTAATAGGGTAATAACATAGGCCCGTATTCAGACCTCCGTCTTCTGTGGCTGTCCGTTCATAACTAACCGATTGAAGTTACTGGGCATGCGTAGTCATTATTGTACGCTATTTACGTAGCATTTTGCTACACAGATTGCGTACACACAGTCTTAAAGACCGCATGTATGCAATCTACGTGGCGAAACGCTATGTAAATAGCGTACAATAATTACTACGCCCAGTAACTTCAATCAGTTAGTTACGTATGGACGGGCACAGAAGACGGAGGTCTGAATACGGGCTATGAACACTGGATAAGAGGCAACCTACCATATTTCAAGAACGGCATCTACTCTGCACCTGCGGGGTGGACGGAACTTTAGACATAGCTCCAACATTTAAAATCCTAAAGTCGGTTCAAAATAATAAATTTCTGGCCAAACTCCGCCCACATTCACCCATAAATGGGCATATTTAGGCAAAATTCTGCCCATTTCCCCATAAGCCACACCTCTTTGTGGTCTGCCAATCGGGGCAATCCTGCCAATATAAGGACAGTTGGAATGTATCCATAGGAAGAGCAACAGAGAACATTGTTTTGCACAGGTGCAACTTTCCTCATGTTTTCCCCTTATTTTAATACTCTCGATATGGTCCATATAAGTCAGCGCATGGAAAACATAGGCAATTTGTGCGATGTTGATTTATATTCGTAAATTATAGTGTAGGCCACCAATTGATACACAGCCAAAGCTGGTTCATTTGTGTATTATCCCATTTCTCCTGGAGCACAATCTCCTAGAACTTGACTGAATATGTTTGTTTCGCACAGGCCACAGCACAGATGGAAGACAGACTACGAGTCTTCATCTCCAACTTCTCTCCAGAAAATGTCCTGCCTCTCGCCGATGGCGTCCTCAACTTTATACACCACCAGATTGTTGAGCTAGCCAGAGATTGCCTGACACGGAGCATGGAAGCCACAATCACCAGTACCTACTTTTACCAGCTTCAGGATAACCTGGACAAGCTGCTGCTGGATGTGAGGACCAGGGAGGAGAATGGGAGACCAGAGGGTGGGAGAAGGGAGAAGTGATATGGATAAGGAAGGGGCAGAACTGTGTGGTGGTCATTATCTGCTCAGTCCTTGACTAAGTCATTCCTGACAATGGATTTTCAGGGGCTGTCGAGGGGATTACTCAAGAACTGGAGTCTTGGGCATGTTGACCCATCTGGTTGGGAGGTGGAGAACAACCAAGGCTTAAGCTTCTTCTGTAAAAGGTGGAAAAGAGACAAGTGTGCAGCACAGAGGTGGAACTAGCGAGTTGTGGGCCCAGGTGCAAAAAATATGCTTTGGTCCTGATGATATCGCAGGTAACACTATGGGGAGCTTCGGCGGTGTGGTGATGACGGCTATGGGCCCTTGTATCAGTATGGGCCATGCACCAATGGTAGTTCCACACCTGGTGCAGCAGATTAGAAACATATTTGGAGATGTCCAGGACACAGGATGGAGAGTGTGAGACGAAGAGGAAACAGAGATTAGAAGCTTTACTGGGCTAAGCTGGTGAAAAGAAAAGAGCAGGGAGTCAAAGCTAAGAATATGCTTGGGACTCTCTAGTTTCAATCATTTCCCTTCCCCTCCACAGGCGGTGGAACGTTCAGAAGGGTCAGAAGTGGCCTTCATCGCTCAGCTGATGAAGAACCTGCTCATCATCATCTCTCGACCAGCCCGTTTGCTGGAGTGCTTGGTGTGTTGATTTCTTTTGCATTTGCACTTATACATACCGCTTCTCTCTAGTATTAACATCCGAATTACCCTTTTCTTTTTTAAACGACCGATCTTCAAGTTCTGGTATGTAGATATTTATGGAACCTCTGCTGCCTCCCCAAAAAATCTGTTAATCTCCCACCTAAAAATAATAAAGTTTGCTTACGCCTCAAGCAGTATCCGACAGAATCATTCAGACACTGGTTTGTATGCTCCAGGCTTTCCCAACCACCAATAGTGGAGATAGTTAGGCTTACTGGGGTTGATCCAGAGATGAACGCAATTGCGTTGCAAATTATGCAACGTAAATACGTAACGTATATATGTAGCGCATGCACATACTATCCAGATTCCAGTGCAACACCAACATACATCCAGATCAGGATATGGTTGTAAATACTCATTAAAACGTAATTACATTCGATTTTGCGTTCAAAATACGTTCCTGATCTGGAGAGCATGTAAATACCTAAAATGGTTTTTTTTAATTAAATCATATAAATTATGTTCGTGTCACATTTTAACATCCAAAGTGCATGACAAGTGCTTAAATTTGGTAGGGTGGGGTTGAGTTAGGGTTAGGGTAAGAGAGTAGGGAGGCATAAGCAATCGATTTCCCATCCAGTTCAGAACTGGCTGGGAGCGAAAGGCCCTTTCGAAATAGGCCGTTTGCTACGGGGACCTAGACCTAGACTCGTGAGCGCACGGCTGAGAACACTCGATGTGCATTGGGTGCCACTGTATACACTGATTGGTGTTCAATACCATCTGCAGGAGTTTAACCCCGAAGAGTTTTATCACTTACTGGAGGTGGCTGAGGACCAGGTGAAGGAAGGCAACTTGAAGACTGATATCCCTCAGTATATCCTGAGACAGCTGGGGCTTACAAGAGAACCATTCCCAGGTAACAGGCTGTACTTTGTTCACTCTGGGTGACGACACCATATAATCCAGGAGAAGATCTAAGAATTAACCATTGTTCTCTACAGAAGTGGTGGCTGCAGAGGAGCCGGTGACTGTGGAGACAAACACACCAGAGAGTGATGACACCGGGGAGGTGAGAGGACAATTACTGAGGCCATCAATGTTTAACGCGGTCTCATTACTCTTCCTATGCACCAATCTTTCTTCATATATTTATTTATTTAGGGAAAAGGAGGAGCCACATCTAAGCCAATTAGACCCCCCGAGGAAAGTGACTTTGAAACCATCAAGCTCATCAGCAATGGTGCCTATGGGTGAGTGATCCGAAAATAATCTATATTCCGTAACACACTCACTCTATGGCCCAGTTTGGTCAGGAGACGATAAATCTGTAGTATGCTGTTTTGGAGTGTAGGTGGAAACTAGGAATTTAACTAAATGACAATAAATTGACCATGTTGAACTTGAAGGCAATCCAGAGTCTTGAGACAACTGAGTGTTCCTTTGAGGGAAATGAGTTCACTCCTCACAAATTACCTTCCAGGCTTTAAATGATGGTGCATGTTCATTACATAACCATGTCATGAGATATATAAAGTTATTCAGACATGGACGCCCAGACAGATACTGGCCTATCCTGGACATGCAGATCGTCCAGCTCATTGGCCTCTTAGTGATAGGTGGCATAATTGCTTCTGCAGAAGTTGTACGTATTACAGGATTATGGCAGTTGGTTGGAATTGTCATTTGAAGCCACATTCTGTTATGTGTATAAGTTGCAATGGAGACCCCCATATTTTCCCATGGGGCCTTGTTGATGGACCGTTCTGCCCATTGGTGTTGTCGGATATATTAACAATTTTTTTTCCTCAGATTTCTGGTGCCTCTGTAGGGTCATGTTTCAGTTTCTATAGTGGTATTGAGTCAGGAGAAGGAGTGATATAAAGAATAATGAGATAGCTTGTTAAGGATCAAGTTCTATATATTATTTGTTATAGATATACTTACACACACAATTATAGTATAATTATATTATTAAAATATAATTTCATTATTAATATTTTTATTTATTATTATTATTGAAGTGGATCCAGAATTCACACAACATGGCATTTAAATCGTACAGTAAGAGCTTGGTGAAGCACCAGCCCTATTTTACGTTGAGGGGATGTGCAACAGTTACAGAAGTGCGTTACGTACAGGGGGACTAAACTACCCTTACAGGTACGGAATATAGGATCACATGTGCGTGATTTAATTTCCTCTGCGGAGGACTTTCGAGTGATACAACCCCAATTATTGGCCAGTGTGTGGTCAATATAGCTCTTCCTTCATTTGGGCCATTGCGCTGTGACCACACACTGGCATAGTGTGTCAGACGGTTTAACTAAGAGGTTGTATAAATAGGAGAGATAAGGTGCAGCACTGTTCAGTAGATGGCGCTATAGAGCTATTGCACCATAGCCAGGTCAGAGTATTAATCTTTCACATGGGGTTATTTGCTTAGATTTTGGTGAAAGCGTAATTATGGTCTGAACACACCGGTTGTGTTGTTGGCCTCTGTGACCAGTCACAATATTCCAGGTTTTTACAAATGTATTCCTTGTAAGAAAATTTTTTCCTGAATTCTTAAGATTCTGAACCATCTCTCCGCCAACAGAGCAGTGTATCTGGTGCGACACCGCGAGACCCGTCAGCGCTTTGCCATGAAGAAGATCAACAAGCAGAACCTACTGCTGAGGAACCAGGTTCACCAGGCCTTCATAGAGCGGGACATCCTGACCTTCGCACAGAACCCCTTTGTGGTCAGCATGTTCTGCTCCTTCCAGACCCGCAGACACCTCTGCATGGTCATGGAGTATGTGGAAGGTGAGAGACAGACACAGGCTGGGGATGTAAAGTCGCTCTAAAACAATTCTGTAAGTTTGTACATGTGGGCTGGATCAACTGTTGGTAGAGTCAACAAAGAAGTAAGTGGGATCATCACATTGTTATATCTGATGTTCTACTAGTGAACCTTAATGTATATATCTAATGTGGGTGGGTTTATACAGTTATATACACACAAGGAAAAGTGTTTTGTCAAAGAGTTATAATCAAATATAACATCTGCTAACCGGTACTTCACCAGCATTCCAATGGACCCAACAGAGAATTATATTGATCTTTAACAATACAGAGAGCATCGTAGTGACCACCACCCAATTCAGAGAGTATCCCAGCGGCCATCACCCAATATAGAGAGCAACCTAGTAACCATTACAAAATACAAACAGCACACTAGTGACCACCTCCAATTACAGACAGCATCTTTGTGACCACAACCAAATACAGAGATCACCCTAGTGGCCACCACCCAACACAGATAGCATCCTACAGACAATGACCCAACACAGATAGCATCCTACAGACCATGACCCAAGACAGATAGCATCCTAGCGACCACTACCCAATACAGAGAGCACCCTAGCAACCACCACCCAATACAGATAGCATCCTAGTAACCACTACCCAATACAGACAGCACCCTAGTGACCACCATTCAATACAGACTGCACCCTAGCGACCACCACCCAATACAGATAGCATCCTAAAGAGCACTACCCAATATAGACAGCACCCTAGTGACCACCCTCCAATACAGACAGCATCTTACTGTCCACAACCCAATACAGACAGCACCCTGGCGACCACCACTGAATACAGATAGCATCCTAGCGACCACTACCCAATACAGACAGCACCCTAGTGACCACCATTCAATAGAGACAGCACCCTAGTGACCACCACCAAATACAGACAGTATACTAATAACCACTACACAATACAGACAGTATACTAATAACCACTACACAATACAAAGAGCACCCTAGTGATCATCACCTTATACAAGAAAGCACCCTAGTGACCACCACAAATAATATAGCTCATCTTAGTGACCGCCACCCAATACAAACAACATTCTAATTCTCTCCAAACAAAAGAGCGCTGCCATAGGGTGATGTTCTAGAGGGAGAATTTCCCTGCTTAGGGATCATGTTTAGCCCCTACATGCCTCTGGAATGATTAACATTAGCAGAAGACTTGGAACAAATTATCCTAAAATATTTCTAGAATTACCTTCAGCTTTGCACCGTGGACAGTGGCCTCTTGTACAGCTTTAGCTATGACTCTGCTCTGCTACATATTGAATCTGAATAAAAATACAAGTAGTAAAGTCCAAATTCAGCTTTAGTTAGACCTCCCCTACTATATTGATTGTGGACTTGGAGGACCCACCACATTGATACATTCAAGAAGATCCTTGGAGAGCCATTTTATCCAAGTGTTTATAGCTCTCACATTAGGACATCAGGGGAGAGGACATTATGTTGTGACATTATCATGTCCTTCAAGGGAAGTGGGCATGATCGCTAAGGGGAGAAGGGGTGAGAGAGCTCTCAGAATTCCATGCTCCATCTACAGGGCCGGCTCTAGCCAATTTGGTGCCCAAGGCAAGATTTGGTTGGTGCACCCTAGCAGAAAATCAACTCTGCTATTAGAGGGTCACCGTAGAGGTACGATGGTGCCAATGGGCAATGTACAATGAGCTGACTAAAGATCTGCACTTTACAAGTGGGAGGAGCTGCTACACGTGTGTTGTGTTTCCTTTTCTGCCCTGGGGTGTCCCCCCCTGACAAGATGATGCTATAGGCAACTCGCCTATACCACCTATAGCTAGGGCTGGCACTGTCCATCCAGGTGGCCACAAGCTCTCACGTAGGATGACTGAAGCCTAAAGAAAGTGATATGATGCTGAAAAATGAGGTATCCCTTCATCAGAATCTTGAAAAGCCGTGTAACGTTCTAGAGGAATCATCTGAATCTGAACGAAAGAAGCTGTAACCTGTAGCAACCAATTGTATTGAACAATCACACTGATCTCTGAGTGAAATGCTATTTTCTCTATGATTTTTGTCTATCCGTCTAACCATTTGTCCACTCTTGTCCCACCTCCCCATCACCCATTCTGTCCCTGGCAGGGGGTGATTGTGCCACTCTTCTGAAGCACATTGGCGCTCTACCCTTGGAGATGGCACGTCTATATTTTGCTGAGACAGTCCTGGCTTTGGAGTACCTGCACAATTATGGGATCGTTCACCGTGATCTAAAACCTGACAAGTAAGAAGGAGACTGATATTATTGTCCTGTGTACAGTGTGTGTATGAACGTATGTATGTTCTCTCTTTCTCCTTTACTCTCTCGCTCATGTTTTGTCCACCCCGATTCTCTCTCTCTCTTACCTCCCTCAGTCTCCTAATTACTTCAATGGGTCACATCAAGCTGACTGATTTTGGCCTGTCCAAAATGGGGCTTATGAACCTTACCACTAATTTATACGAAGGGCATATCGAAAGTGAGGCCAGAGAGTTCCTGGATAAACAGGTGATTAGAGGGTGCTGTGATCCTATGTCACCCTATGGGGGGAGGGGCAGACTCCATGTCACATAGCTCCCTTCTGTCTGTGTCACCCTGTGGTGGGAAGGACAGACTTCATGTCACATAGCTCCCTCCTGTCTGTGTCACCTTTGCCTGTGTCACCCTGTATAGGGTGGGACCTCTCCTCATTTTGTGTCTATTTGGCAGGTGTGTGGAACACCAGAGTACATTGCGCCAGAGGTAATTCTGCGTCAAGGATATGGGAAACCTGTGGATTGGTGGGCAATGGGCATTATCCTGTATGAATTCCTCGTGGGATGTGTCCCGTTTTTTGGCGACACCCCTGAAGAGCTCTTTGGTCAGGTGATTAGTGGTAAGTATATGAAGTTCATCCTGAATAGTTATATTAGATTTATATAATCTCTTCACCCCTCCGATTTCCTGTTTTATGTCTTATAATTTTCCATGCTAACTCTTTCCATTCTATCGGCCTGATTCAATTAACCGAGAAGATGGGAATAAGCGCAAAGTGCGCCTATTTCCTTCTATTACAGTAAGTAAAACCACTATGTAAATTCATGGAAAAAGCACCAGGCATCGGGGTTAATTGAATCGGGTCTTATGTGTGTAGCTCTTGCATGGTAGTATTGTCCATAGATATTTATGTTGTATTATCAGTATATGAAGCTAGGTGGCGATATAGAAAAAGTTGATTGTGCCCATTATTGTTGTAATTCTTTGAAGTATAAATGACATTAGTGCTTGTGTTGCTTTCTGTATCTTGACAATATTCCATGCTCTGTGTGAGTAACTTTTTCATCATCTGTATTTATTAATTAAATTATTTTCCATATTTAACAAATATTATTGTATATATTGTTAATGAAAGTGCTTCTGACGTCTTCAGCTTTATAGAAAAGCTAATAGTAGGTGATGCTGTGACTGAATAAAAGAGACCAAAGTGTATTTTTCATTTCTGTCTTAATTTTTGGAGTCATCTTGTCTTATCTAACTTCCAGTCTTTGCTTACATCTTGGTCTTCATGAAAATGGCCACCTCCAAAGCCCTCAATAACATAAGTAGTCTCTCTGACTCCCTGAAAAGTTTTGTAATCTCCACTCCATGATTCAGTTGCTGCAGATATTGGCTCCTCCCTCTGATCGCATTGGCTCATTCCACTGCGCAATAAATTCAGAGATTGTTTTCTAGCATTACACTGCAGGGGGTAGAGCCAATCACTGCTGGAACTGAACCGCATCAGGGGGACTGCCCTAACATTCAGTGAGTCCCCCTAAAATTCAGGAAGACTTAACAAGAATGTAATAGTGCGCATAAGATTACTAATTGGCTGTTCTCTTGTACAAATGCGTTTTATGGTGCCGGGTTTACTTGTTATATTGTATGGACAGTACGCAATTATACGCAAGACAACACCCATGTTTCTCCAATCACATGGCCGTGTTGTCGGTGACTTCTGCCTCCATAAGGCAACCTTATCTCTACGTGCGCATATTACTTCCGTATGTGCGTATTTAACTAACCGTGCCCTCAAATAGTCATTTAAATTCCTCCCCCACCCACTTTTACGTAACTTTGACCGTACGGATTTGAACCACTCCCCTCTGCACGTATGTCCCCAAGTGCGATTCCCAAGTACATCCCTAATGGATTCCGTGCGTAAATACTACGTCTCTATCGTAAATAAAGTTACTACGCATGCGCAGTTACTCTGATCCTAAAAATACGCACGCAACTCCGTGCAAAAACGTATCTGTGAATCCGGCCCAAGGTTACTGGAGACTGCAATGTATGTACATATATGATAATTGACAACTGCTGATTCAGTTTCATTGAGGCCTATGGAGGCGGCCATTTTCATGGAGGCCAAAATTAAATCAAAGACTGGCTGTTATCTTAAAAAACATGACTGTCATATTGGAGACAGCAACAAAAAATACTCTTTGGTCTCTTGTCAATCAGCTGCAGTGTCACCTACCTTTAGCTTTTCTATGAAGATGAAGAAGTCAGCGGATCTTATTCACAGTCTTCACCATAATCCTGAAAGTTTTTATTCACTAACAACTTAACAATCAATAAATACTGAGGCTGCCATTTTTAGACACACCCCTGTGGTGCAGAGCCTTGATCGTGCTATCACAATAACCCTGATGGTCATTTGCAGACATTGGCAATCATGCATAGATGGGAGACACGCAGTGGCCTCTTGAACATAGTGAGATGGTCCAGAATTATTGTTTGCTGTTGTTGTTTTATACAGGGTTGCCAGGAGAATATCCTTGAGACTCCCGGAATTTGGGTAGTTCTCCCGGTATCCCGGGAGAGCCGGCAAAGCTCCCGCAAGCCCCAACCAGCTGAATTACAACTGTAAAATCCCTAGAGTTACTAGGGATGGGCGGGGCTTGATGATGTCATCAAGCCCGGTCTATCCCATGTAACACTAGAGATTACATGAATGATTGACAGGGGGTGGGGCTTAATGACAGGATTTGCATAAATTATGCCATTAAGCCCCGCCCCCTTGCAGCAAGCTATGGCTTCCCTCTGGGTTCGGCAACCCTGGTTTTATATAACATGCATCTGTATCTGTCTACTCTCTTTAAGATGACATTGTCTGGCCAGAGGGGGAAGAAGCCTTACCTGCGGATGCCCAATTTCTCATCTCCAGCCTCCTGCAGACAGACCCCTTACTCAGACTGGGGACAGGTAACAAATGGCACGGCATAATAACAATATCATCCCATAATAACAACTGTTCATATAATAACTAGACATGAGGATTAACACAGCACCCACTTCATTAATATAAAAATATTCTTTTATGTGCATAACAGTAAGTAAGATATATAGTGTCTGTGTATAAGGTGCAGCAGATGAGGCAGAAGGTGCAGTGCCAGAGGGAGAAGATCCAGTGGCCAGATTTACTAAGCTGCGTGTTTGGAAAAGTGGAGATGTTGCCCATAGCAACCAATCAGATTCTAGCTCTCACTTTCCTTTTACATACTAGAAAATGTCAGCTAGAATCTGATTGGTTGCTATGGGCAACAGCTCTATCTCCATCTCCACAAACCTGCAGCTTTGTAAATCTTAGTAAATCTTACCCCAAGAGTCAGGTACATATGATAAAGCTGGTACAGGGAAAGGTCTGTTTATAGGAGGATAGGTCACAGTGGTCGGGTCATGTTGGGGTGTAGTGTTCTATGTCTGTATAGTGTAATAGAATTATATTATGATCATGTCCAGTGGATGAGTCATGTCTGTATAGAGTGTAATAGAGTTGTATTATAATCATGTCCAGTGGTCAGGTCATGTTGAGGTGTAGTGTCCTATGTCTGTATAGCGTGTAATAGGGTCAGGTCATGTTGAGGTGTAGTCTCCTATGTCTGTATAACGTGTAATAGTTAGGTCATGTTGGGGTGTAGTGTCCTGTGTCTTTATAGTGTGTAATAGGGTCAGGTCATGTTGGGGTGTAGTGTCCTATGTCTGTATAGCGTGTAATAGGGTCAGGTCATGTTGAGGTGTAGTGTCCTATGTCTGTATAGCGTGTAATAGGGTCAGGTCATGTTGAGGTGTAGTGTCCTATGTCTGTATAGCGTGTAATAGGGTCAGGTCATGTTGAGGTGTAGTGTCCTATGTCTGTATAGCGTGTAATAGGGTCAGGTCATGTTGA
>WWET01005627.1:42844-53284 GCA_011038615.1 Limnodynastes dumerilii
AAGTTAGGGTAGCCTTCAGCCGGCGTAAGGAAGGGGCCATACGCCCGCACAGGGGGAGTGCCGGGGTAAGTGAACGCCGATACGCTGTGCCTTAGTAAGCACAGCGCATCGGCGTTCCTCTGGATCAGGCCCTTCGTGACTATATATATGATATTCCAGGTTGATCTTTATACAAAAGTGGCTGTAATAGGTTGTTTATTGTGTGTCCCCAGGACTTAAGCAGGGGACACACTGGGGCTTTTCAGCAGATAATCTTTCCAATCACACAATCCTAAGAGTGTTTCACCAGATATCTGACAGTGTGTACTGTCCACAGATCTCCTAATAGACACAGGACACACACATAAAGCAAAAGATATAATTCCATGGCTGATCTGGCACATTAGAAGCTCCAAAAGATCAAATCAAAAGATCACAGACCGTTTCCAAAGTTTATTGAGCATCTTTGGACCCACCCTTAACCTGGCCACACACTAGAGCAATTATTGGCCTGATCACCCAATTATTGGGTCAATGGGCAAATAATCCGTGTAGTTAGTGGGAAAGATCAATCTTTCAAATGCCAAATAAACGTACCAGAAACACTCTTGCACGATTATTAGATCTTTGGACATGTTTAGTTTAAATCGGGAGCTTATTGTGTAGTGTAGTGTAGTGTAATGCTGTCACAGCACTGCAGCCAGAGATTCTGCAAAGCTGTGTAAGTGTTCTCTCTCCCTCTGTGTGTGTACCGTCACAGCACTGTGCAGCCTGTCACTGCGAGAATCTCTTACACCATTTTCGTCATTCATAAATTTGTTTATGCAGCCAGCCAATAGCCTAGCTGCATGGGTCTTCTGGCGAGATTGACAGGAGACCCAGCCAATCAAAGAAGACTACAGCCAGCCAATAGGCTAGCTGAATAGGTCTCCTGTCGAGATTGAAAAACACAAAGAAACACTGGCGTATGCTCATATCTGGACCGGCCCCAGTATCTTAATGGGAGGTCCACTGTTACATCCCGTGTTTTGCAATATATACTGGATGACCAGGGTTTCGTTACATTTATTGAATTCCTAAATCTGATGAAAACAGCAGTGGGTGGAGTCGGAGAAAACTAGAGCCATGGATTACACAATACTACTGTAGCTATGTTATATCATTATTGGAATGTTATAGTCCCTGCTAGCCTGTAGGTGGCACTACCTGCTGTTGCATTGTATCGTAATGCATTCGCTCCCCATCATCTTTAATAATGTAAATGCCAGTAGCTATTTTTGGTCTCCTTAACTCTATAATTTGTCTAGACTTGATTTATGTGTTTTATTCCTATTTATCCTATTGCCTTCACAGTGGAACAGCACAGTAGCTCACCTCTGGTCAGTCCAATGTCTCCTCGTTCTCTCTCGTCCAATCCCTCCTCTCGGGACTCCTCACCCAGCCGTGATTACACCCCTGCGGTCAGCAGCCTCCGCTCCCCCATCTCCATTCAACGGTCCGGGAAGAAGTATGGGTTTACCCTGAGGGCCATTCGAGTGTACATGGGGGAGAGTGATGTTTACAGTGTGCAGCATATTGTTTGGGTAAGTCCATAAATGTGAAAGGCGGTTATCTTGAGACAGCTCGTGAGATATATTTTCTACTCTTCTGTGGTGTCTGGACTCCTGGGACCTGTAAATTCACTTCTCACTTGGAATTCAAGTGTAGTTCTGTATCTTCTCCTGGAACAAAGAGACATAAATGATTATTGAGCGAAGCAAGTGAGACAATAAACTGTGCCTAAAACATGACTTATTTTATGTAAAACACAACTCAAAAGTGGTTGGGGCCTAAGATAGTTGCTCGATCCCAAAAAATATTCTTTTTTTGGGACAAACTCAACTCAAAAGAGATGATGCTCTCAAGATGGTTGCTGGAACCAACAAAATGTTCTATTTTTGATGGAAACACAACTCAAAAATGGCATCGGCCTAAGAAGGTTGCTCATTTTAACAAAATGTTCTATTTATATGAGAAACACAATGCAATAATGGCTCGAGTGCAAGATGATTACTGAACCTAACAAAATATTTTTTTGGGGGGGAAAAAAACAACTCAAAAGATGGTTGCTCAGTTTAACAAAATCAATTTTCAGGACAAATACAATTTAAAAGTGCTGTGGGCACAAGATGGTCGCTCGATTCTATTTTTGGGTCAAGGGGGCGTATTCAGAGATCCGTTTTTTAAAGATATGCAATTATACGACGTCCGGAGCAAGGAAACACCCACCAACAATCCCGACACTCCCCTCTCCCGGACATGTGATCGGTGACTTATGAGTCCACAGACCACGTGTGGTCTGACCACATATCTATGTGTACTTACGTGTGTATATATGCTCCGTTCCCCCCACCCACTTTTTTTCTCTGAACGTCTGATTTCCGTGCGAATGCCCCCAAGTGCGATTCACATCTACGTCCGTTAGGCACTTCCGTAACATACGTAAATAAAGTTACAACGCATGCGCAGTCGATCCGATCCTAAAATTACGCACGGAACTTCCCTCAAAAGCGGATCTCTGAATACGGCCCGAGGTGATGATGGGTTTTAATGACTTTGATGAGGAGAAATGGGCCTCTATATCATCTGGTATCTGTTTAAGTCAGAAGTTTTTTTCCTCTTGCCAGTGAATCAGTTCTTTTACTCTTGTCTGCAGCACGTGGAGGATGGGGGTCCCGCACATGAGGCTGGACTGTGTGCCGGTGACCTTATAACTCATGTTAATGGAGAGCCAGTGCATGGGCTGGTGCACACCGAGGTGGTGGAGCTGATTCTGAAGGTGAGATTTGCTGCATCTTCCCGCAGAACGTGATTACATTTTCCCCCATCGGTCTTCAGCTCACGCCCGGCTGTATTGTTCATATACACAATCTCTCCACAGAGTGGTAACAAGGTCCTGGTCACCACAACACCTTTCGAGAACACATCCATCCGAACCGGACCAGCCAGGAGAAGCAGCTACAGGTCCAGGATGGCCAGAAGGAGCAAGAGGAGCCTGGGGAGAGATGGGCAAGAGAGGTACGAGAAGGGGAAGGATGGACAAGGATGAAAGACTGAAATCTCTGGATGGGGTGTAAAATACAGGACAGGAAACAGAAATGGGGAGATGACGGGGCAGAAGGAAGACAGATGGAGGAGATGAGATACAGGAAAGGGGATGAGTGAAGTTGGAGGTCATGGGCCAAATTTACTAAGCTGCGGGTTTGGAAAAGTGGTGATGTTGCCCATAGCAACCAATCAGATTCTAGCTCTCACTTTCCTATTAAATACTAGAGAATGTCAGCTAAACTCTGACTGGTTGCTATGGGCAACATCTACAGCTTAGTAAATCTTGCCCCACATGTGTATTGTGCATATGGGTGGCCAGATACAATGGTGGCCATGAAAAAGGAAGATGTGTTGATGGAAATGCAGTTTTATGTAATTAAATACTGGAGCATAATTTATGTTATAGGCATAGTACTGGCCTGGCCATCCTGTGCTACCGCTGAGGCAAACCCATCCTCAACATTGATACAGCCAATAGCTTAACTGTATCAATGCCGAAGGCTTATAAATAAAGAATATCTCTATATCAGAACAGCTACAACATCGAAAGTTCTTATTTTGACGAGGTTCCTTTTCCTGATTAGGTTTCAGCTGAAGGGACAGGGATGATTCAGCTAGGCTTTGGAGAGAGAAGGATTAAGGTTAGGCTGAGGGATAAAGGTGGGTAGGGTTAGGCTGCCGTTATAAGAATGATTAGAGTTAGGCGAGGGTTAGGGATAGGCTGCAAGATGAGGATGGGTAGGGGAGGGATTATGATAGGCTGCAGAGAGGGGAAGGTTAAGGTTGGAGTTAGGGGAGGATTAAGGTTTGGTTGTGAGAGGAAAATGGTTAGGGGAGGGTTAAGTAGTACTGGCCTGGGCATCCTGTGCTACCGCTGAGACAATCCCATGCTCAACATTGATACAGCCAACAGCTTAACTGTATCAATGCCGAAGGCTTATAAATAAAGAATATCTCTATATCTGAACAGCTACAACATCGAAAGTGCTTATTTTGACAAGGTTCCTTTTCCTGATTAGGCTTCGGGTGAAGGGACAGGGATGATTCGGGCTAGGCTTTGGAGAGGGAAGGATTAAGGTTAGGAATGAGGGATAAGGGTGGTTAGGGTTAGGCTGCCGTTATAAGAATGTTTAGGGTTAGGCGAGGGTTAAGGATAGGCTGCAAGATGAGGATGGTTAGGGGAGGGATTATGATAGGCTGCAGAGAGGGGAAGGTTAAGGTTGGAGTTAGGGGAGGATTAAGGTTTGGTTGTGAGACGAAAATGGTTAGGGGAGGGTTAAGGTTAAGCTGCAGGACGAGGATGGTTAGGGGACGGTTATGGTTAAGGTTAGAGGAGGGTTAAGGTTAGGTTGTGGTAAGGGGATGGATAGTCGCTGGAAAAATAATGAACACTGACGGCAATCGGTGCTTCATTGCCACAAAGTGATGTGTCGAAACTCCAGGTGATGGAAAACTACAACTCCCAGCATGCTCTAAATGCAGTTAGATACCAAGACTGACATGGTAGATGCTATAGGGGGGTGGACCATCTACTATTTCTTCTCTTTTTTTCCATCCTTTCTTTTCGCTTTTCTGTCTCGTTGTTTCCCCTGACAGTAAGAAACGCAGCTCTCTCTTTCGTAAGATCACCAAGCAGTCCAATCTACTGCACACCAGCCGGTCTCTCTCTTCTCTCAGCCGCTCTCTCTCCTCTAGCGACAGTCTGCCTGGATCTCCCACTCACAGCCTCTCTGCCCGCTCTCCAACCCACAGCTACCGCTCCATGGATTCTGCCTATCTAGGTAGGGTTGACTCACTGCATCCCCTGCTGAGGCTGTGGTGTACAAGTGGGTTTTGTTCTCTCCGAGGGCATTACTATAGACAGATACTGAGGGAGAAAAGCACCACACTTAGAGCCAGATTTACTGTGCTGCGGGTTTGGAAAGTGGAGATGTTGCCCATAGCAACCAATCAGATTCTAGCTCTCACTTTCCTATTACATACTAGAGAATATCAGCTAGAATCTGATTGGTTGCTATGGGCAACATCTCCAAGAGTTTTTCCAAACTCTCAGCTTAGTAAATCTTGCCCTTAGTGGAGAATATTCAGACAATGCTTGGTGGACAATGATGATATTCTAATGTTGTGTTCTCTCTTTTGTTCCGTCCAGGTGCATCGTCACAAGGCAGTTCTCCCTCCTCCAGTACCCCCAATTCCCCTGCCCCTCCCCCTCCATCTTCCTCCTCATCTGCTGCCTCCACATCTTCTTCCTCCTCTTCCCCTGCACCCCCCTCTCCCCACATCCGCCCCAGCACCCTTCACGGCCTGTCCCCCAAACTGCACCGTCAGTACCGCTCCGCACGTTGCAAGTCTGCCGGTAACATGCCGCTTTCTCCCCTGGCTCACACTCCATCGCCCACAACCGCTGCTTCTCCTCCGCTGATACCTGGCCATAGTGTAGGTAGCAGCCTGACCACACAAAGCTTCCCTCCCAAGTTACACCCTTCCCCTCCTGTTTCCCGTCCTCGTCCTAAGAGCGCGGAGCCTCCACGCTCCCCGCTTCTGAAGCGAGTACAGTCTGCAGAAAAGTTGGGTGGAGGGGGAAGTGGCGGATCACCCAGGAAGCAGGAACCGGGAGGTGGTGGTGGAGCTCCAGACGGAGACGTGGGAGAGAGCCTGGGAGGTAGAACACAAGCTGTTAGGAGAGTTGGTAGGCAGGAATCTCCTCGGAGCTTGTGTGCAGGAGATCTCTTAGTGGATACTTTAGAGAGACTGGAAAGCGAGCTGGCTGCAGTTGTCTTACAGCAGGTCGAGGGACACAAAGCTGCTGAAGGGAAAGGTCAAGTGGTAGGAAAGATAGGTACAGTCGTACGAAGCCCTGCCACGTTTTCATCACAGGATCCTCCTTCTACTTCGACGGCCGCACTTCCGACGCAAGGAGAGTCTTCTCACGCTATGGTGGGAAGATGCCAGGTGAAGACGTTGAGTCCTGTGCAGGAACATGAAGGAAGAAGAGGTGAAGGGGAAGACGGCGTTGGGGAAGGCGAAGGGAAGAAGGAAGAAAAGGAAGATGAAGAGAGTGGGACAATGAGGGAACGCTGGTATTTAGAAGTGGTCGAGGAGTTGACTACAGTGGGCAAAAGTGCTCCCCATGCTACTATAAAAAGTGTCCCATCCTACATCACAGACTCCCACTACCTTCAAACATCTTCACAATCCGTTAAGCCAAGAGCTGTGGAGGCTGACCACACAAAGTGTGCACCCACTGACCTAGAGGCTGCATCTATTAAAGTAATCACTGCTAAGACTCCCAAGTCTACTTATGATCAAGCTGAGGTGAGACATCAAGACCCCAACACTACAAAATGGGATGCGTCTCACAGTATTAAGGATGAGAAGACCGTCGCCGACATTCAGAAATGTCCTTCTCTCTCTCGACCTAATGGCAAGCATCCCGAAACCTTCCAATCTGCTTCCTCTCACCCTGTTAGATTAAATGAAGTCAAAATCGATCTTCTAAAGGATCCTACCTGCAGCTCAAATGGTGTAAAACCTGTACCCGCACAGGGCGCTATTTTAATTCCTGATAAGGGCACTGACATGAAAGATGGACCCACAAAGTCTTCTGTTTCCTCTGTGGCAACCACAGAAAGTGTAAAAGGAAACTTTTCTCCCGTTGAGGGCTCTCAATCTCTTCGACCAAGTCTATCAGCAGTTCCTCCACTAAGTAAAAATGTCAACAAAGGGGAAAGCGAACCCATAAAAGTGACTACCCCCTTGGCAAATTTGATTACAATAACTGGGGCAGAACCAGATAAGACTAAGGTGTCCATAATTGTCCCATCGATTAATAACGTGAGTAAGATTGAAGGGGATAAGGTGATGGGTACTCACACAGTCACACCTATTATAACCGTCACGGAAAGAAGTCACACAGTGATAACCAACACTCCAACCGTTACAACCAAGACCAATGGGGTGGGAAGTGAGAAGGTAAAAGAGGCTACCACTCCCATAACCATTCATAGGGTAGGCTGCGCTGAAGCTGCCCAGACGAAGCCTGTCAACACCACCCCGATTATCAATAGGCTTATCGGAATTGAAACTGGCAATACAAAGCTGACTGCGGCCGCGTCAAATACCCAGCAAACCGGTGAAGAAAAAAGTCACCACATCAAGATGACCACAAGTCTGTCAGATGGCAAAATTCCAAGTGATCAGTCTAAAGCAACCCCCGTGTCTCCCAGTTTTGATAAAGGAAATATGGCTGACAGCCAACCGGTAAAAATTCCTTCACCTCCGCCCTCCAATAAACCTGTGACTGGACCAGGCGGTGACCAGACAAGTTTGGCTAAACCTGTGACTAAGGGGGCGGAAGATGATAGCAAGCAGAATAAGTTGTCCACTCCAGCCGTTAAAGCCTCAGATAAAGGTCAGCCAATGGAGTTGCCAGTAACAATTAGACTTAGCGGGGTTCAGAGTGACCCCCAGGGTGTCCTCTGTGCTCCTTTGAAATCTCCCAGCCCCCAGGTAGTGACCACAGTTACCAGTCAGCGCCCGTCCTAAAGGCCAAGGCCTCCAGTGTACGTCAAGTTTGAAGAAAAGAGCTAGATGTTGACAATAAAACAGAAGGGGATGAAGTAGGGGCTATATGTTTTAGTTGCCCACCCAAATGAATTCTTGAAATGAGCCTTATCGCCCCCTGCAGTCTCTTAAAAAATGTGGGGGGCTGCACAGGCGTGTATGTGTGTGTCTGTATGTGTGTGTGTGTCTGTGTATCTGTGTGTTTGTGCTGTGCCTTATTTGTTAATTAGTTGGGGGGGTGGGGAAAGTTACCGCACACACACACACATTTAGTGCTAGAAACTAAAGAGATAATGGCCTGACATTTAGCAGGTCTGTCCAAGGAGGTCAAGGTAGCGAGTGACACTTGAATTAGACCCGTCACGCGTCGCGCATTGTGAAGGCAGCCATTTTGTCAGCTGAACAAACTCACAGGAGCTTGCCACATCACCTCAGCATGCTTTAGCTAACAAAATGGCAGCCTCCAGTGTCTGTAGGTGACAGGCCCCCCTTGAATAGAGCTAAAGGAAAGGGAGGGGTAACAAAGTAATGATCTGCAGGTTGCTGACACCCCCCTGCATGACATCACTGCCATCACCATTACCCTTACCCAAGACCTTATTCTGTGCTCCATAAACCTCCCAAACCTGTGACATCCCCTCCCAGCCTATGATGTCATAAGCCTGTGCCACGTCTGGTGATGTCCTGCCAATGCCTTGTCTTATCTACATATAGAAAACGTTTGTCTATACATATGGAATATATTTATCTGGACGCACTCTATATATATAGATCTATATAAATATATAAATATATTGTCTCTGGGGCTCCACTATTTCTATGCAAGAAGATTTATGGTAAATTTGACCCTGTCAGCTCCCGGCTGCCCGTTCTGGTTCACCGCCGGCACTGCAGAGGTTAATATGTGAACTATTGTAATTTTTTTTTTTGTTTTTTAATTTATTTACTTTTGTGTATTTTTTTAATCAATAAAGCTGTGCCCCTTTACCCTTCACAGTCCCCCCTAAATGTTCCTCTCCCCATCTTCCTGTATTCATTTTGGATGCACAAACACACATGAAACAACAACAGATACACCAGGGTTGCCGACTCTCCCGGAATATCCGGGAGACTCCCGAAATTTGGGCAGTTCTCACGGGAGAGCCGGCAAATCTCCCACAAGTCCCGACTAGCTATCAATATCTATTGTAATCCCTAGAGTTACTAGGGATGGGCGGGACTTAATGATGTCATCAAGTCCCGCCCATTCCCTGGAACACTAGAGATTACACAAGTGATTGACAAGGTGCGGGGCTTAATGGCGCAATTCGCATAAACCGTGTCATTGAGCCCCGTTCCTTGCAGTAATCTATGGCCTCCCTCCGGGTGCAAACTCCTGCAGAGGTGCGCGGAGCCATTGGTCGCACATTCACCTCTGGATCAGTCACATAATGCGTAGATCATCATTAGAATGGTCAACAGTAGTACTGGTAGATACACCAGGGGTTGGGTAGACACCATAAAGATTCTGATTGAGGGGGAAGCATGTCTTGTAAGTTAACCCAATTTTGGAAAGTTCGGAAAGGTGGCAAATGCCTAGATCCCATCCACTTATTATATCATGTTATTTTGGCACCACGCTTTGTTAAATTTGGTATTCTAGCTTCAAAATTTTAAAAAGAATAAAAAAAAAAATGTGTTATAAAAAGCGCGTTAAATGACGCATTAGATTTCAATGGGAAGCGCTGAATTTCCCATTAGACCTGTGAGGCACGTTCCGAGAGGTGTCCAAGCACTGTGATGGAATGGGAAGTGGGGGGAGCACTAGGGGAGGGGACATCTGTACTGGGCTTAACCTGGTGGGTGGGGGAGAGAGGGGGGGTGCTGAAATGAATTAGAGCTTTGTCAGTGGGTGCGATGTACTTTTGTGATGTCAGCATCAGTTGGATGACATCACTTTTTGCATATGCTCAGAGATACATGAGAATCCAAGATAACCAGCTAATTGCACATAGAATTATTCCTATGAGATACGATGTTGATAAAATAGACACTTCTATTAAACAGACAGTATACCAGCACCCAGAATTTTCAGTGTTGAAAGGACTTCTCTATAGACACAAGCTGCAATGAGTTGATAGAAACTGGACTCCATACCAATACGCTTTGTCATCCGTTGACTTTATCACAGGATGTATGTACAAATGCACACGCATAGGACCTGATTCACACTTAGTATTGAAATTGCGTGCTTACCTAAAAATATGCAACATAAATATACGCAAGTGCAATGCAAGCATAGAAGCAGCAGCAGCTAACCATACTCACACAATTGGAAAAATGACTTCACTGAAAGGGTTATAGATAAGTGGAATAGCCTCCCATCTGAGGTGGTTGAGGCCAATACATTAGAACAATTTAAACATGCTTGGGATAAATATAAGGATATCCTAAATTGTAAACCAAATTGAGGGTAAATAGGGTCTAGGGTCAGTATAGTTTTGAATAAACAAATGGGCAGACTAGATGGGCCATGTGGCTCTTATCTGCCATCACTTTCTATGTTCATAACTCCCAACTGTCCCGATTTCCGCGGGACAGTCCTGATTTCGGTGCACTGTCCCGTTGTCTTGTTTGTCCCGATAAGCAGAGAAATTTTATTTTTTTTGTTTTGTTTTTTTTTCCATTTATTTGAGCTGCAATTAGCCAGTTGTCCAGCAGGTGGTGCTGTGACGATCTGGTAGAGGCAGCAGGAAATCACCTCTGCAGAGTTCCTGGAGGTCACGGTTTTCAGCCTGTATCCCCCATATCCCGCATGTCACCCCTGCTACG
>WWET01005627.1:73393-84847 GCA_011038615.1 Limnodynastes dumerilii
AGGACCTGATTCACACTTAAGAATCTTCTTAAAATAAGAACTTAAAGTCACACCTGGGCTAAACCATGTTGATTTCAGGGGGAGTCAAGTTAATTGTATTCTTTGCATGCAGGGATATATCTTTGAATTGCTTACTGCACACAGATACTGACCAGCTTTACTATTACACTGTTATTTAGACTTGGGCTGGGAAATATCACCTCTCAACACTAGTACTGTTTGCAACAGATGAAATATGACTCCCCTGCAATCAACATGGTTTAGCCCAGGTGTGACTTTAAGTTCTTATTTTAAGAAGATTCTTAAGTGTGAATCAGGTCCTTAATTTCAAGCTCCTTCTTAAGTCTGGATCCAGCCCATTGTCACTAAACCTTCCTATGTGTCCAACTCAAATGTATTGGAATATGGTAAAATGATGGAATACTGGTGTGGAACATAGTAGCATATAGTAGTTTAGTAGTGTAAGTAGAATGTATGCATTCAAATTTACTGCAAAGTATAATTCCGGTACAATACTACTGTTTCTTCCTTACCCTCCATTTACCCCTCTCTCCAGATCTTCCATGCGCATGGATTCCTGGAAAGCTGAATCAGATAGATGCAGGTGACGGGCAGGTGTTTGGTGTGAATGACAATGATGACATTTACCAGTTTGTGAATAATAACTGGAAGCAGATTTCGGGAAAACTCATCCATGTGTCAGTCGGCCCAGCCGGTGTTTGGGGAGTCAACAGAAACAACAACATCTTTAAGCTAAAAGATGGCAATTGGGTGTCTTTGACAGGTAAGAAAGAAAGCTTGTTATACATCTAACCATGGATATGTGGTCTATTAGAATGCAATAGATATAATATATCCTTGTATATAGTATTGAGCCAATTTTGAATTTTAATCAAATTTTTATAATAAAACAAATCCTGTAAAATGAAATAAAATCAAAACTTTACAATACATCAATATGGTAAAAAGCTATTGTGCTATGGGGATATAAGAGCATTATGGCAGTTCAGCAATTACAGTAATAACAATATATAATAGTTCCCTAAGCTTGTTTCATTTTCTTAATCATCATCTTTTGTCCATGTCCTTGTTCCTACAGGTCTTCTGAAGCAGATAGATGCTGGAGGTAATAAATTCATTTCTGGTGTGAACAAGGATGATAACATTTTCTGCCTGAATGAAGATCAAACCACTTTCACACCTACAAACCCGAACTACATCAACTTTGATGGAAAACTGAAATATTACACCTGTGGTCCCTTGGGGTGTTGGGGAGTGAACAGCATCAACGATATATTTTACCGCTACAGCATTAGCCCCATTGCCTGCCAGGGAAGTCGATGGGTACAGATACCAGGAAGTCTTGTGATGGTGGAAGTTGGCACTGATGGATCGGTGTATGGTGTAAATGCTGGAGGCGATGTATTCTACAGGTAAATGAGTAGGAATATCTATAAAAAACCTTATTCAATTTTCCAGGTTCATAGAAATACCAGAATAGTATTAATTTATGAGCATTTATATTGGAATAAAATAATGGTCTTAGTAGAACAAATACTGGGCCACCTCCATACATAAAGCTTGTATAAGGGGTAAACAATTAAAAAAGAGGAGCTCTAAATTCAGGATCCCTTATTTACAATTTTAACAAAAAACTTATGACCAACAAATAAATTCACAATAATGAAAAAGTCCGGAAGACTGAAAACTCTGAATAGTTAGTTATAGAAGTGTATAAAAAGACAGAACAATAGAAAAAAAACTTTACTTACAGTGAATGCAGTTGGAAAAATGAATACTTGTCACTTTTAAGAAGTGAGGGGGCCCTTGTGCAGGATTTGTGTATGGGCCCCACCATCCCCTTAAGGCCTCCAAATTTGGTACAGAGTGTGTGCCATGAGGCCCGCTGTTTTGAGAGGCCCATGTGCTTTTGCACACCCTGCACCCATTATAAATACACCAATGCTTGTTATCACGACAAGCTCAGTGATATAATCAGTATAGCAGGAAACCTGATTTATTTAGAAGGGAGATGAATTTCAAGCTCAACAATTGTCTTCCCTCTAGCTGCTTTGCTTCTATCGTTGGGATTCATTGGTGGTTCAGTCACCTCTCCTCACCATACACATCTATACTGTACATTGTAATACTGAGGCTGCCCACTTGTGTCCGAAGTGTCATTTGTCAGAAATCTGGATTGAGTTGATTGCATTATGGTCAGGCTGCTTGGATGCGTGTCCATCCACAGATCACAAGATAAAATGATTTATAATCTGACTGGATAGAATTAAGGTGATGCTTTAAGTCTGGATCAAGTCCAATGACAATTGGGGCAGTGGGACAGACTCACAAGAGGACATCACATCTCTGTCAGGTTACAGTGTAGTTGTTCCTTTATTTATGTATCTATCCAGAATTCTAAACTACTGGAAATCTGTGTGCTTGGGTCAGAAAATGAATATTATCCCTGGATATTGAACATCCATCTCTGTGTGTATTTCCAAACAAATACAGTGTATGGATGTCCAGGTAGTGCTCAGCGCTAGTGGATCCCTCTGAATCTTTGACCCAAGTACCCAATAGCAAGTATTTATTTTATTTATTTATTAACAGGTTTTTATATAGCGCTATCAGATTACGTAGCGCTTTACAGAGAATATTTCACAGTCACAACAGTCCCTGACCCTTTGGAGCTACATACTCAGGTCCCTAACACAGACACACACACAGCAAGGTTAATTTAGTCAGCAGCCAATTAACCTACCAGCATGTTTTTGGAGTGTGGGAGGAAACTGAAGCACCCAGAGGAAACCCACACAGACACAGGGAAAACATACACACTCCACACAGATAAGGCCCAGTACGGGAATCAAACTCAGGATTATGCCTTATCTGTGTGCGGATTGTATCAGATTTAGGATACCACCTATACATTTTGCTGCAGAGCTAAGTTAAGTATCTGCAGGCTCCATCTTTCTCTGGGCCCGGGACAATAGACCCAGCTGCCTGGTTTGTTTCCCCATTGGAAGTACCAGAATCTACACCGGCGCACAGCAAGTTTGTAATGGTCATTACATAAATTTGCTAATGAGGCGCGGGCGGAGGAGAGTTCTTCTAGCGTCGATTTATCTAGAGAACGTTTGTGGGTTGTTGCTAAGGCATGGATCTTATTAATCAATTGAGTCTTTAAGGCTTCTTTTTGCTTTTTAAGATAAGACCCCATTTTAATACATACCCCTCTGATGACACACTTATGGGCCTCCCAGATCGTCACCTTAGAGGTGTCCCCTACGTCGTTAAACTCCCAATAATCATCGATAGCAGCTTCTATCTGGCTTCTACAGTGGGGATCCTGAAGGAGAATTTCATTAAATCGCCAGGACCACACTCTTGGCTGAAGGTCGGGAATGGTTAAGGTAATGGTGATGGGTGCGTGGTCAGACCAAGTAATCTGGCCTATGCTGGCAGCGGAGACAAGGTAGAGGGCGTAATGGGAGATCAGAAAATAGTCGATGCGAGAGTAAGAGTTTCTGGGACGGGAAAAGAAAGAGTAGTCTCGGTCACGGGGGTGTAAGATGCGCCACGGGTCAGTCAGCTGGTGTTCATTCAAAACCTGCCTCACCCTTCTAGCATCTCTTAGGGAGCATCTAGAGGATCCTGTGGTGGAGTCGATATGCGGTTCAAGCATCCAGTTGAAGTCACCTCCCACGACCAGCGTACCCTCCCCGTGCTTATCGATCTCCTCTAAGATCTCCGCAAAATATCTCGGTTGATCCTGGTTGGGGAAATAGAGGTTAGCAAACGTGTAGGATTGATTGTAAAGTTTACACTTAACCAAGACCCCCCACCCATCCCCCAGCGGAACATATACAGGGTCAGAGAGCGGAATAGTTCTGGAAAACAGGATTGCTGCCCCCTTCGTTTTATTAAGGGAAAAATCGAAGTGGGTCTCCTGTACGAATGCCACATCTGCCTTAGCAGCGCGGAGGGTATGGAGGAGATGAGAACGCTTCTCCGGGGAGTTAAGTCCCCTAGCATTGATAAACAAAAGTGTTAAATGAGCTTTGGGGGACGATAGAGACCCAGGGCCAGCTGGGACTTTAGGATTAAGGCTCACCATGGCAAGAGTGAAATAGATACAAAGGCATAGGACCTAAGGCTTCACCTTTGGAGATGGAGGGAGGAAAGGGGAGTACTCTGGTCAAAATTAAGGACTGGACAAGGAAAGGAAAGGTTCCAGGGGTTGACCCCCACCTAGCGGAACAAAGCCATAAAGGGGAAAAAGGAAAGGGAGGGGGATTGGGGAGATTGATACTGGGTGCATCATGGCAAAAACACGGAATAGCCATGAGCAGACAAAATCCAGTTTGAAAAGGGGAACACAGGGGTTAAAACATACTAACAACCTCATAAAATGAAATGACTCAGGGTGACAAACGATATTATCATCGTATGTCACATGGAATGCAGTGGGGCCTAAAGGTGAAAACAATTATTTCTTAGCAATCAACAAAAAAGTATACATATACATATATATAACGAGTCTGAAAGTGAAACCTGAGAAAAAACGAGGGCGATCCTCAGAATGTCCTTAGGATAACCTGAAAAGGAGAAAACATTTGAACAAAACATACTTGTAAACTTCGCAACTAGGGTACTCCAGAGGAGTCTAAGAAGCACCTTAAGGCTACCCTAGCCAGGCATTAGTAGCGGGTAACTGCCAGGGGCAGTAACTCACAAGTCAGGTCAAGGAGATGAGTTCAGTTGCGACCTCTTTACCGAAACCGACAGTCTCAGTTGCGGGAGAAAATCAGCGAGGTAGGATACGTGCAGGGATTAAGTCGGGACTGAG
Source organism: Limnodynastes dumerilii (assembly GCA_011038615.1). Lineage (NCBI taxonomy): Eukaryota > Metazoa > Chordata > Amphibia > Anura > Limnodynastidae > Limnodynastes > Limnodynastes dumerilii. Next base: position 78,246 of record WWET01005627.1, read on the forward strand.
GGCTTCCGCTTCCCTCGTTGTACTGTTTGCCACTCCGGCGGGGATGAAGTTGAGGCGGAACTCAGCATCTGTGGAGCCAACTCCCAATCCGGCAAAGAAGGTTTTGGAATATCCAACAGCTCGCAGAAGCGTGGGAGGTCCGAGGGACTGCGAAAAGTAGCAGACTCCGCCCGCGTCTGATTAGCCAGGAGACCGAAGGGGAAAGCCCAGCGATATTTAATCCCGTGATTCCGAAGGGTGTCGGTGAGAGGCCGAAGATGTTGCCGCTTTTGTAGGGTCTGCCAGGATAAGTCCTGAAATATTTGGATGGAGTGACCTTCAAACTCCAGTTGTGTTTTCCGTCGTGCTTTTTGCAAGATTTCTGCTTTCACCTTATTATGATGAATTCGACAGATGATGTCGCTTGGCTGCGCTTGGGCTGGACCTCTCGGTTTTAGGGCCCTATGGGCTCGGTCATAGACAATAACATTGTCCAGGCTGGCATCCAGAACCTCATTGAAGACTTTGGTCAGGGCTGCTTCTATGTTGCCTGATGGGAGATCCTCAGGAATACCCCGAACCTGCAGATTATTCCGCCTGCCTCTGTTGTCTAAGTCCTCAAGGTGAGAGTGGATGTCTACTATGGCTTGGGCTTGGTCAGCAACCAAACTGTGCAGCTGGGTGATGTTGTGTGCTTGGTCCTCTTAGGAAGTCTCCACCGTCGTAAGTCTGGCAGCTACTTGGGAGATGTCCGCTTGTAACGAGAGCGTTTGGGTTTGCAGTTTCTCCAAGAGGCGATTTTCCAGCTGTGCTATGTCTTGTTTTGTAGGGAGAGAATTCAGACGTCGTAGTATCTCTCCGACATCCTTGTGGGCCAGCGAAGGCTGGTTAGCACCTAAGGGAGGGGAAGAGGGCTCAGACATGTCGGACTGGGCTCCCGGGGAGGACGATAAGTCGCTTTGAGAGGAAGGCAGAGCAGTAATGCTGAGGAAGGATGTAATATCTGACCGAGAGGAAGTGGGTTTTGGTTTAGCAGGTGTCTTCCGAAGCGAACCCTTTTTACCCATCAGAGGTATGGAGAGGTAAATAGATAAAGCGAGGAAGAAGGCGACAGCGCAGCCACGAGCACGACCTAGTTAACAGTCCAATGCAGTGCAAAAGGAGGTGGTCATCAGGTATGTTGTTCCCCTAATGAAAAAGTGTCCTGTCCATTCAAGCACCTCACATTGCCTGAGATATTTCCCCTGTGGGGGGGGGGAGGGACAAAATCAAAATTTAAAAAAATTTCAATTTGAGTTGAAATAAGAAGCTCAAGGAGGACTGCAATCTTTGTTTGGTCACTAGATGGCAGTAGAGCGTTGGAAATATAGTAAGAAGAAGGGAGATGGTAAGCAAGTGGAAAGAATCCTTTGCAAGGGATTACTATGTGTACCCAGAAAGTCCTGAGGCTGCTAGAGCCCTGAGGTGTTGGCAATCACCCCTGTGGTGGGGAGGGCACCTCCTGAGTTGCAGTAGCTGGGTCAGACCTTGAATGAGCAGTTGGGCTCAGGGGACTGCACACCAGGAGCAGGAGGGTTCCACAGAGAGCCCAGGCAACCGGACACAGTGGCAGGAGATCCCAGGAAGTGCTGGGGAGGATGGCAGAGAACAGAGGGCAGCGCTAGGGGGAGGCCAGCAGGCCCTAAGTGATAAGATCTCCGACGCTGCCAGGCACCAGGAACCGCTGCTTACTTACAGAGGGCAGATGATAGCTTCCGCAACGGCCCGACGTCTAACCCTTACTGGGACCACATGGAGGTCAAGATGGCGCCCGCTCCTTCAGATCCGGCGGCTCCCTCGCACCAACAGCAGCCAGTACCCAGTAGCTGTATGCAGGTGGGAGCTGAGAAGGTAAGGACCTATACTCCGGTCAGCGGGTGACTCTGGGATCTTCATCCAGGGGGTCCCACCTGGGGATAGCGGGGGAGGGAGGCAGCAAGGCCAAGAATGGTGCAGGGACACCCGCACCTCCTGGGAAGCTCCGGACCACCGCGTAGATGGCTTGCGGAGACCTCGGTCCGGGCTCCAGGAGGACAGGGGCAGGCTGGGCACCTGGAATTTGTTGAAGCAGCCGTGTTAAACCCCTAAAAGGAGATTAAGGAGTAGGGTAAATCAGGAGCTCCTCAGGAACACGTCCGCTTGCTCCGGCAAGTAGGTCACGCCCCCCCCCCCCTCCGGCAAGTAGGTCCCCCCCCCCCCCCCCAATTTTTTTGCATTTTATGATGTTTCTCTCCAAGCTAAGTGACTTGAAATCCATTGTGTCAATATTTTATCTAAACTGTCTTTCCTCTCTATTCCAGGGAGGGAATTTCTGCTGAGAACCCTATCGGAACATCATGGAGGAGACTGAACTTTCCTTCCCCTGTTAAACATGTGTCTTATGATGATGATTATTTGTGGGTCATCACACAGAAAGAAGACATCTATAGATGTGTAGACAATGACTCAGTCACCAATATGTTACAATAAGAGAGTGCAAGGGAACTGGCTAAGCTCTCGCTGTCTTCCTTTCTCTCCTATTTCTATCCTCCTCCATTCCCATTTCTACCAATCAACTAGAAAACCCTAGAATAAAATGAACTAGAAAAAGTTTACCATAAAAAAAGAGCAGGATCAAAATCAAATTCAAGTTAAAGAAATTCACTGGTCAGTAACATGTCTATATAACTCTGCAAACTCACACAATTAAGGGGGTATTTTATAAACAAGAATGTTCCCTTAAGAAGCTTTTTGTGCATATGGCCAGTTTCTTACAGTACTCACACTGCTGTAATAGACTACTCATCACCATGTGTTCAGGGAACATATAAGTGTGTTAAAAAGAATAATTACGGTACTTTTTGTCTGATTTAATAAAACCGCATTGAATGACTTTACATTATAAAAGTGTGTTTTCATGTTCTAACTTTCCAATGTTTATTATGGGTGTGGGTCAACGTTGCAAACTGCCCTATTTTGATAGGGTTGTTCTCTCCCATTCAGTTTGGAACTGGCTGGGCAAACAATTGCTTTTGCCTCAAAGAGCACCGAACATGCTCGAAAAGGTAATTTTTCTATCTGCAACCCTCTCCCTAATCCTTACCCTAACCCTCCCCTCCCTGCAGCCTGACTCTTATTCCCCCTTCCCCCACAGCCTAACCCTAACACTTCCTCTAAGGCTAAAAGTCCACAGAGAGGGTTACTCACCTCTCTGTCGGTCCGGTGGTGGCGATTCTAAAAAGGAATGGGTTAGTATGATGATCATACTCAAACATTCATTAAAAAAATATATAAAATGGCTGTCATTCGAAATAGAGACAGCCGAATAACAACTTTTGATTATCTCTACTTTGCAATGACAGCCATTGGTGCAAAAACTCCCATCAGTTTATTATTATTATTATTATTATTATTATGTAAACTTTTCAAAATTGTGGATTCCGTTCATAATGTCCAGTCCTATCAGAGGTGTCACTATATTGGGTCGCCCACAGTTTTCTAGGTGGAGAAGGGCCTTAAAACACTGAAAGACAAAAGGGCAGCAGAGATCAAACACAATGCACTATGTCTACACTCATGTGCTGGAGACACATTCTTACTGTGAACGAAACAAAATTTCAGGTTGGAAGGATTACTGATATTTAGCTGAACAACTAACGTGTGGGATGTAGATTATATGAGCTTGTGCATTTTATTTATAACAAAAAAATAATAGAACATCCAAAGCAGCAACAATAACCATCTCTAGTATTTAAAGACAGTGAGTTACCTTATATACAGCATAAAACATACTAATATACTATTTCACTGCAATTACTCTTTGGAAATAGTAATTGTCATTGGAATTGTCATTGTTTTATAAAATTAGATGCTGGCTGGATACATTTGGAAAATGCCAAGCGGTACTGGAAAGCACTAAGGTACTAGAGGAGTGGGAAACACTAGAGGAGTGGAAAACACTAGAGGAGTGGGAAACACTAGAGGAGTGGAAAACACTAGAGAAGTGGAAAACTCTAGAGGATTGGGAAACACTAGAGGATTGGGAAACACTAGAGGATTGGGAAACACTAGAGGAGTGGGAAACACTAGAGGAGTGAGAAACACTAAAGAAGTGGGAAACAGTAGAGGAGTGGAAAACACTAGAGGATTGGGAAACACAAGAGGAGCGGGAAACACTAAAGGAGCGTGAAACACTAGAGGAGTGGAAAACACTAGAGGATTGGGAAACACAAGAGGAGCGGGAAACACTAGAGGAGTGGAAAACACTAGAGGAGTAGGAAAGACTAGATGAGTGGGAAACACTAGAGGATTGGGAAACACTAGTGTATTGGAAAATATTTAAATGTTTATGGATCCAGCAGTAACAACCAATGCTATTACTTCATTAAAGCAACTGATTAAAACAACAAAATAATTCCCATCTGCTTTTTAAAAGGGTTTTTATTTTTATAATTTTTTTAATGCAAAATGTACCCAAGAATATTTTCTTTAGTAAGTAGAGTGCATTTCAGGCAGTGTACAGACAGGTGTATAGTATTCACAATACAGAACTGGACCTTGAAGATATTTAGATTTACAGTAAGCATTAATTAATCAATTGTGTTCTCTTATTTACAACAATTCAGATGTGAAACAAAAGTCTTTCAGCAACTGTAATCTCCTTGTCACCAAACAGACTTTGAAACACAAAAATATCGGTTGTAGCACAATGGCGTGATCTCTGTTTATACTAGTGCATATTTAATAAGACAATATCACAGGTTGCCCCTACATAACTATACAACCATACACACCCACTCATCCATAACTATCTATAGAAGCTAATAGGATCGTAAATTTAAACAATTGTAAAGTAGAGGGAATAAGAAACAGAAAGAGAAGACAAATACTGTATATAATAGAGGAAGAAAAAAGTAATTTACAAACATAGAAGAGTAAAACAAATGAAAAACAGAATGGAGGCAGAGGTGGAGGAGGAGAGGAGAAATAGATATTAAGAAAAGGAAATGATATACACAGTGAAGGGGAGAAAATGTAATAAAGAGAACACAATGGTAAAGAGAAAAGAGATGTAGAGGAAAGAAAAAGAACACAGAACAGGATCCAGACCCCCGCGTGCTTTCCGTGCGCGCAGGGGTCTGAAATTACGCGAGACAGAGTGGAGTGCACACCTTCTGTCATTCCCCTCTGTCGTGCGGGCTTTATGGCAGCTTACGCTGCCATAAGCCTGCCGTAAATGCGACGGGCCGATCAAAGAAAAGAGAAGGAAAGAAAAAGAACACAGAACAGGATCCAGACCCCCGCGTGCTTTCCGTGCGCGCAGGGGTCTGAAATTACGCGAGACAGAGTGGAGTGCACACCTTCTGTCATTCCCTTCCCCTGTGCGGGCTTTATGGCAGCTTACGTTGCCATAAGCCTGCCTTAAATGCGGACAACCAAATCCCGCCCCTACGGTAAAATTTCAATGTTCCCCCCTGATCACGTTACGGAGTTGAGGCGGGCGGAGGGAATGGACAGATCTTCACGTGCACGGAACTATTTCCGCAGCGTAACATCTTGCGCCTGCATGCGCACTGCCAGAAACACAGCCGGATTACGCAATTAGCGGTCGGAATTCGCCTGTCGTACGCAGCTGAGGATCAGCTCCCGTGTCCTTGTGAGAGTTTTGTGAAAGATTAACGTAAGTATAAAATAATTCCAATAAGAAATAACTTAACACAAGGACCAATGGTCTGGGACGCAAACATTATTCACCGAAGGAGCTTTCCGGTGGCTGCGTCATATAATTGGATTTTTTATAGAAACAATCTAAATTTCTGAATATTAATCGAGCTCCTGGGATTACCTCTGTGCACAATGTTCTCCATTTACTTCTACTGGAAGTCAAGCTGTTATTTGTGATTCGGCCAACGTTATAGGGAGGGAATTGGTGTTAGAGTATTGATGTAGTCTCATGTATTTAGTCAGGTCAATATTATCTCCAATGCATTACTTTACAGAAAAGTGTGTTTTATATTCATATATTCTTACAAAAGGTTGTATTTTATTTACGTTTCTCCTAAAGAAAGACCCGGAAATGTTGCCCATAGCAACCAATCCGATTCTGGCTGACATTCTCTACTATGTAACAGGAAAGTGAGAGCTAGAATCTGATTGGTTGCTACGGCAACATCTCCATTTTTCCTTCCCCGCAGCTTAGTAAATTTGGCCCTATGTCTCATGAGTGTAAAAATGACTATAAGGGCCAGATTTACTAAGCTGCAGGTTTGAAAAAGTGGAGATGTTGCCCATAGCAACCGTTATCATCATTTTACCAGGCCAATGGCCATTATCATCACCATTTTACCAAGGCAATGGCCATAATCATGATCGGCATTATCCTCATACCCAGCCAGTAACCATCATCAACATCTTCATCATACCGAGCCAATGGTCATCGACATTTTATCCAGCCACATTTCATGATGGTGCCCAGGAATTGGTCATCATTTCTATACCAGTCATAATACCAAGAAACTGACGATTATCGAATCCAGTAAATGGTCATCATTTCAAGAAAAAAGAACATTCATTAGGACTATCCTATACATATATAGACAGAACCT
>WWET01005628.1:0-10965 GCA_011038615.1 Limnodynastes dumerilii
ATTTTAGCATTAATATGATGGTCTTTATGACCTGGTGGTTCCCAGACCACTATGCCCTTTAAATATTTGTCCCAGTCTTTGTCCATTCAAACGGTCCAAATTTTTCCTGAAGAAGCGGTCAGCTGACCGCGAAACGCGTTGAGAGCAGTGGCAGTCACTTTGGAGGCTGCTGTGAACGAGAGCCTAATGGCAGATATCACAGAGGCAGAAATCAATATGGTCATCTCAGAGATTAAACTTCAGAAGGCCCTGGGCCCTGATGGCTTCTCTGGGGAATATTATAAATTACTGCAGGTAAATATTACCTAGCTCTATCGGAACTATATTGTACCTTAGTGAGAAATATGCCAAACTTTCAATACTGCATATACTACTCCGCTGATCCCGAAACCGGATAGAAACCCACAGCTTTCTGAATCCTACCGTCCTATCTCACTCATCAATGTGGATTATAAATTGCTAACTAAGATCTTGGCAAACCGTTTATAATCAAAATTGTCTGAGATTTTGACAGATCATCAGGTAGGATTTGTCAAAGGCAAACAATCGGGGAGGGCAATACGAATGGCTATAGCCATGCTAGGGCCGGTGCTAGGGTGTTCGGCGCATCCCTGCAAACTTTAAATTTACGCCTACCTGTTTAACAATTTGTCATTATAGTTTCTAGAGTATAGTATCCATGTAAGCATCATAAAACACAATCTTGTAAACACAATAAAAGATAGCAAATCATAGCAGCTCCTATACAATACAGGCAGAATTCTAGTCTCCACTATACAAATCCCATTTCATCCTAAAAACTGCAATACAATACAGACTATATATCTTAGGTACACATACCTTACAGACATTGGGGTAGATCCAGAACTACGTTTGCCGTACGTTTATTTGCGTAGCTTATTTTCGTGTGCGTATATTCTATACACTCCCCTAGTAACACCCCTTGAACATACGTCATTTGTCAAAATACGCTTTCCAAACCCTACCTTAACTTTTGGCAACGTAAACGCAGTGATACGTACACGTACGTATGGGCAACACGAATTTACGCGGCTAAGCACGCCCATACTGTACACTTTAAATACAAACCCCTGCCTACTTAACGTATATCAGACGTATTTTGGACTCACATAAAATTGGTACGCCCACACGTAAGTATTTACGTGACAAATATGTGAATGGCCCATACGTTCACAATTACGCTATGTTACGGAGCATATTTTCTATGGTGCGCATGCGCAGTACTTACCAAAAGGCGATTTTACGTCTCCGCCACGCGTAAATTCGCTCTGAAGCGTTGTTTTGGATCTGGGCCATTATCCTAGTGACCGGTATACCATACAGGTCTCCTTACAATACAGACTGCATCCTTCTGACCACTGTACAATAAATTCAACATTCTTGTAACCTGAATGCAGTTAAAAAACAGTCACAAAATGCAATGCAGTTACAAAACAGAAAACATTTGTAACAATAATACAATAGAAGCACAGCCTTTTAAGCACTAAGTTATCCAGTTTGTGTGTGTGTACAGTGGGTTACATGCTGCGCTCACACTTAGTAGTAACCAAGGCAACGATCAGGACGCGTCGTTGGAGGTAGCGTGAGAGCTGGAAAGTAAACAAAGAGGCGTGTCCTGATGCCGTCTAAGTGCGAGCGCAGCATGCACGCTGGCGGACTCAGCAGCCGCGCTGATTGGCTTCTTCTGGCTTCATAATCCTGCCTCTCCCGCTGCATGGCGCCGGTTATAGTCGTCGCTTCTGCCCGTCTTGCCAGTTGATATTCCTGCTCTTTGCTCCCATTCCTGTTGATCTTGCCTCGAGTGTGTGACCTCCAGTTCCCTCTGTGAGCTTCCCTAGTGGCTGTTTGTTTTCCGTCCTGACCTGCCTCCGTCCTCCTTCCTGGTGTAGTGTTTTTTCTGAGTTTGTGAGTACCTTGTCTGTCTTGTCTGTTTAGGGCTCAGTGCAAGCGTTCTCTGCCTGTCCCTCGGTGTGCTGTCCTGCATTACCACTGTTGCAGATTGTGTTATCTATTCTTCAGTGTGTCAGGTCTCTGCACCTCATTACCAGTATATACCACTGTTGCAGATTGTGTTACCTATTCTCCAGTGTGTGAGGTCTCCGCACCTCATTACCTGTATATACCACTGTGGTTAATATTGTTACCTATTTTCTGGTGTTTCTGGTTTCTGTACCCCATTGCCTGCATATATCTCGGTGTTTAATATTGTTACCTTTCCTTCAGTGTGTCAATCTCTGCACCACATACCCTGTATATACCACGGTCATGGACACTCATTCTCCTAGATTGTCATTGGGGTGATTCCTCCTTTGTTCTCTCCATCGGTAGCTGTTTTACATACGAGTCAGCAAAATCCATCCCCACCACCAGGGTCTTTGTTTTCCGTCCTGACCTGCCTCTGTCCTCCTTCCTGGTGTAGTGTGCTTCTGAATTTGTGAGTACCTTGTCTGTCTTGTCTGTTTAGGGCTCAGTGCAAGTGTTCTCTGCCTGCCCCTTGTTGCAGATTGTGTTACCTATTCTCCAGTGTGTGAGGTCTCTGTACCTCATGACCTGTATATACCACCGTGGTTAATATTGTTACCTATTTTCTGGTGTTTCTGGTTTCTGTACCCCATTGCCTGAATATATCTCGGTGTTTAATATTGTTACCTTTCCTTCAGTGTGTCAATCTCTGCACCACATACCCTGTATATACCACGGTCATGGACACTAATTCTCCTAGATTGTCATTGGGGTGATTCCTCCTTTGTTCTCTCCATCGGTGGCTGTTTTACATACGAGTCTGGTTCAACAAGACACGACCTGTTGTTGGGGCACAGAAAAATCCATCCCCACCATCAGGTTTGCTGGTGAACACCCCTTGATAGCAAATATTCCGTGTCTCGGAAGCCGACTCATAACACAGTGTATATATATTCATCCATTTTCTCCCCCTTGCATGTACTCCCCCTTATGTGTCTCCAGTCTCTCAATAATTCCATCATATCTCTGCAGCCCCTCACTATCCCCATCATGTCTCTGCAGCCCTCAGTATCCCCATCATTTCTCTGTAGCCCTCAGTAACCCCATAATGTCTCTGCAGACCATCAATATCCCCATCATGTCTCTGCAGCCCTACAATTTCCCCATCATGTCTCCGTGGCCCCCCAATTTCTCCATCATATCTCTGAGCCCTCAGTATCCCCATCATGTTTCTGCAGCCCCCCAATTTCCCCATCATGTCTCTGCAACCCTCAGGATCTCCATCATGTCTCTGTAGCCCTCAGTATCCCCATGTCTCTGCAGCCCATCAATTTCCCCATCATGTCTCTGCAGCCCTACAATTTCCCCATCATGTCTCTGCAGCACCCCAATTTCCCCATCATGTCTCTGCAACCCCCCAATTTACCATCATGTCTCTGCGGCCCTCAGTATCCCCATCATGTATCTGCAACCCCCAATTTCCCCACCATGTCTCTGCGGCCCTCAGTATCCCCATCATGTCTCTGCAGCCCCCCCAATTTCCCCATCATGTCTCTGCAGCCCTCAGTATCTCCATTATGTCTCTGTAGCCCTCAGTATCCCCATAATATACCTCCAGTTCCTGTTCCTGTATGAGCTGCTGCAGCTGTGAGCAATGCTCTGTAACTACTGCGGCAGCTCATATAGGAACTCTTGTATGAGCGCTGCCAAGCTGTATAGCGGGGAGAGGGTGGGGGATGTCCGGCGCCATGCTGGATAGGCACTGGACGCTCCCCCGCTCCCCACTATACAGATTGGCAGCGTTAATATAGGAGAATGTATGAACGCTGCCAATCTGTATAGCAGGGAGCGGGGGGATATCCGGCACCTATCCAGTATGCATCCCCTCGTGGAGTGGGTCGCTCCGGCCCTGGCTTCGGGTTTACAGCCAGCCTCAGAGAACATACTGATTAGCCTCCATATGACATGTGCATTTCACACAGTGATTTGGTCATATCTGCTCGAGGTACTAAGGGTTAGAGACTTTCCCCCAGAGTTTATCGGCTTAATAAGATTCCTATATACTTCGCCAATGACGCAACTTTTAGTTAATGGGATGAAGGGGCCACCTATAGTTATGGAGCATGGGAAAAGACAGGGTTTTCCTCTTCAAGGTATACAAGTCATGCAAATCATGCAATCAAACTATTTTTCCCTGGAGGCAGGCTTTTTTTTTTTTGGGTGGACTCCACCTGGTGTCATTCCTCCATCAACATGATAAGGAGATCTCTGAGGAGGGGGAGGGGGAGGGGGAATCCTCTGCTGTGGAACACACGAACAGTATACTAGTGTTGCTAGGCAGGGGGGCAGGACTTGAGGCCGTGGTTTCAGTGAAACCACGGGCCTCAAGTCACTTGCGGGAGATTTGCTGGCACTCCCGGGATACCGGGAGTACTGCCCGAATTTCGGGAGTCTCCCGGACATTCCGGGAGAGTCGGCAACCCTGCTAGTTCAGCAATGGACTCAGAATCAATAAATATATCTGAAAGTAAGATTTACAACTTGAGTGAGAGAGCCTTGAAACAATTTGAGATCACAGTATTGCAGAAAGGCATGAAGGCCCTGATTCAGAGATTGAAAATAAGAACTTAAAGTTACACCTGGGCTAAACCATGTTGATTTCAGGGGAGTCAAATTTCATTTGTTGCAACAGTATTATAGTTAAAAGGTGATGTTTCCCAGCTCAAGTCTAATTAGCAGTTTAAAAGTGAAGCTGATCAGGTATCTGTGTGCAATAAGTAAAAGCAAAGCATTCTCCCTGCATGCATAGAATAAAATTAACTTGACTCCCCCTGAAATCAACATGGTTTTGCCCAGCTGTAACTTTAAGTTCTTATTTTCAGCCTCTGAATCAGGCCCGTAATTTGCTCCAACTAGGGAGGCTGACCCTTTTGAAGTCTATATATACTTGCAAGAGTATATGAGAAATGTATTATTTAAAAAAAATCACATTAGGGGGTGAAAATATGGTAGAAACTAAGGTTAAAAAGGGAGTGGTTTTTAAGAAACCCTCAACTATTTACACCAAACATATAGGGAACTTTAGCAAAACATTTCAGAAATTAGTTTGGGATGATCTATCCAAAATGGATTTGAACAAAAATAGAGGCCACCCAAATTTGACAAAAGATGAATTCCAAGCAATAAAACATTACATGGTTGCCGACTTTTGGCAGCTTCTCTCCGGGAGATCCCAGAGAGAAGCTAGCGACGCACGGAGGGGCGGGGCTTAATGACATTGTTATGCAAATCGTGTCATTAGGCTCCACCCCCTTGCTCATACTGACCCGCTTTTAGTTGAAATAGGGGTCGGATGGGGCTTGATGCCGCAGATTGCGTCATCAAGTCCCTTCCTGTGCCTAGAAACACTAGTATACTAGTGTTGCTAGGCAGGGGGGCAGGACTTGAGGCCGTGGTTTCAGTAAAACCACGGGCCTCATGTCACTTGCGGGAGATTTGCTGGCTCTCCCGGGATACCGGGAGTACTGCCCGAATTTCGGGAGTCTCCCGGACATTCCGGGAGAGTCGGCAACCCTGTTATAACATGATACATCAATAGTAATAAAACCTGCTGATAAAGGGTTATCAGTAGTCTTATGAGTAGAGGTGACTATTTCCAAGAAATTAACAGACAATTGAATGATAATGTCACTTATAGGAAACTGAAAAAAGAACCCACAATTAAAATAAGAATTGAACTAAAGTCTTTAATCAATAAATATTCAAATATGGGAACAACAGAAAAGAATACAATGGATTTCTTTTTTTTTTTAAAGACTGTTTTTATTAGTTTTTCAGAAAATAAAACCAGATCACAATACAGGCAAATAGAGACAAGTTAAACATTGTGGTAAACAATGGAATAAAAGAGCACATCTGTTGAGCATATGGTCTACCATTGCAAGTAGTAATCATCTGCTAGCGATCTCCGTAGAATAAACACCAAGAGGAGAGAGGGTGGGAAAAAAAAAACAGAGGAGCTGAATAACACATCTTTGGTGTTCTAGTATCATCAGAATTCTTTAGTTTGAGATGAGGGATGAGGAGATGAGGGTTGCCACCATAGACCAAAAGCCCGCGATTACAGGGCAGTTCCACCAGATGTGCAAAAAGGAGCCCACTTCACCACACCCTCTCCAGCACAGCGGAGAGGCCGTGCCATATATGCGGTGTAATCTTGCAGGGACCAGATACCACCTGCTGTAGATTTTAGGCATCCTGGGAATCTACCAGGGTGCAGCATGGGCATGGCTGGGTTTTCTGAACCTCTTTTCATGGTTCAGGTACATAAACGATGTTATATTTTTATGAAATGGGGATAAAAACAGTTTTTGTAATTATCTGAATACTAATGATTTAAATATTTGTTTAACCTTTGGGTGCAGTCAAGTGACTGTAAATTATCTGGACTTAACTTTTTATATTAGAGATGAAACTATTCAGACATGTACATTTTGCCAGTTCCCACCACTAACAATGGCTTAAGAATGTTCCAGGAAGACAATTTAGAAGTGTAAAATGAAACTGCAGTGAAGTGCAATTATTAGATAAACAATTTGATGAGATGAAAGAACATTTTTTTCAGAAAAAATCCACAACAACAGGTTTAGAGAAGTGAAAGGAGTGAAATTCTGAAAAGGAAAAAGAAAAACAAAGACAGAACTAAAAAAGTGGTATTTTTGTATAAAATAACATACAAACCATAAGATAATAGAGTGTTCTTAAAAAACACTGGGGAAACTTGAAAAAAAACCCCAGTTATTGGGATCCAATTATCTGATCTACTAACCTTTATATACAGAAGAAATGAAAACATGAAAAATATATTGGTGAAGAGTTCTCTCCCAGAGCCTAGTAGGAATGTATCTATACATGGGGGATAGAAACTGTAACAGATAATTGGAAAAATAGAGATCTTGCAAAGATATTGGCTACATCAGAAATGAAATGGATATTTAATATACATATGTTACAACCAGATGGTTTGAATATCGATTTCAAATTTTTGCCTTAACAGTTTCTAATATTATATACAGTACGCGTTCCTTTGTGATCAAACTATTGATTGAGGTGAAGGACTGACCTGTGTCATTATCCCTCCTCTATAAATAAGGATCTAGACAATATAGGTTTTCCCTCTAGTTACAAGTAAATTAAGCTATTTTCTACCTATGCTTCTTGGTATCCTTGAAAAATATCTCTTAACACAATAAGTATCACTGTAACTTTGGTTAACAATTGAGATGTTTAATATTGAGAGGATTTACATATATGGAGTTTTTGCCTTTAAGATAATGGGCCTGATTCAGAGATACGGTTTCCACAGCACTTAGGAGCGTATATTTAAGATCCTAGAAAATTTGCAAAACTGCGCATGCGTAGTAATAGTGCAACGCCGTCTACGTAGCGGTTAGGAGTGTAAATTCGCTAAGAGCGTAAGTTTGAATCGCACGCAACCACTTAAGATCTTAAGTGCTGCGAATCTTTAAGATCTTAAATATTTGCATGGAAATGGGCGGGGGGAGGCAGGGAAATGAGGAAAAGTGGGCGCGGGCAGACACTTAGGATCTTAAATGAACGCTACCACGTCACTTAAGATCCCAAATGACAGCGCAGAGTTAGGGCTAGTCAATGGTGGTCTAAGTTTAAGATCCACCGCTGTTTGCAAGGGGAGTGACTCGTTATGCAGTGGGCTGGAACCTGCTAGGATCTTAACATTAGATGCGTATATTTGCGATCTTTTCGCAATCGCATCTCTGAATCAGCCCCAATACGGTAATTGTTGTGTATGTAATCTCCTCTCAGAGGTCCATTAAACAGCGGTGTCGTCTTGCTGCTCCAGTCCATGGCTGATGCATCCCTGTGGTAAAGTGTGCTGCTGATATAATTGTCATAATGGTATCTCTTTTCTAGATCTCATTTTTACTCTTTACTCTACTCTACTTTACTCTATATATCTTGCTACTGCCATTTTGTGTTAGCATTATTTGCTTATATGTATCGTTTTTTGTTAGTGGTCACTGCTGTCATATATTAAAAAGGTAAAATCAGAGTAAAGGGGGGGGGGAGGAGGAGGGGGAAACAGTATTGACCTGACACACAGAACATCTCAGTGAGGGCCGTATTCAGAGAGAGGTTTCCGATTTGTGCTACTGCGCATGCGCAGTAATTTTCTAACAACATCTATGTTGCATCAAGAAATGTAGATGATGTTAGAAAATTACTGTGCACGCGCAGTAGCACCAATTGGAAAACTTCGGGCGCATTGCTCTGAATACACCCCCAAGTTCCCTACAAAAGGATATGTGTAATGAGAAAGGAGTAAAATTGGGGTGCTACCACTTTTTGAAAGGGAACCCTGGGCAATAAATATATGCTAAGAAAAAAGATGGGTGAAGTGCAAAAAACAAGGAGGGCTTTAAGAGAGTTAGCAGTGTACTAGGTCATATAGGAGAATAGCTAAGGGGTTATAAAAAATAATGCACTGTAGGGATTATGAGTAAATGTGACCATGTTACTCTGCTCACAGCAAGATAATGTTGAAATTGTAGTGACACAGATGTATATTTTATAGATAAACAAAATAGCCACATAAGACAAATGACACTAGTGTCATTAGTAACATCACAATTCATGAAGGCATCTGTGTCATCTGTGAAATACACAATGAACAATATCAGCTAGTGTTTATCCTCTAATCATGTATATTATACATCACATATGGTCAATGATGATATAAAATAGAAAACGAATATATACTGATAATTAGGACCAACCGTGTAATACAAGAAACATACAAAAATAGTATACATGGAAAAAGAGAGAAAGCATTAAGTACAGTATATACATCAACAATCAGAAAAAATTGCAACCATTAAAAGCCTCCCGAAACACTCTAGAAAAAGGTTCTATACAGCATATTTGGCTTATAAAGAGGGCATACCTTCAAAAATGTGGGTGATAGAAAGAATCTATTACCATTATAGAATTCACAGCAGAAAACACATATATAATAACACACAAAGTGCTCTGTGACAAAATCTTTGTCTACCAGTATTATATGTCTACTCTAGACGCTTAGGACCGTATTCATACTTAATAAGCACTTGGAAAGGAACCTGGGAGGGCGGGGTAGGGGAAATAATGTTTGTATTCTCCTTCTTAAGAAGGAAAATATGAATGGGAAGTTAGGGAAGCCATAGGGCACTCTTAAGTGCCCTAAGTTCTTAAAAAAAAAAGGGGAGGTGGAATGCGAGGGAGATTTGTTAGGTGCAGATACATTCATATCCGCACCTTCTTAAAGCTTTCTTAACAAAATTGCACTTTATGCTGATGACATGATGTTGTTCATGGTGGGGTTTAAGGGCCCTTACCCAATCACAGAAGACTTTCTGGCCTCAGGGTGAATTGGTAGAAATTCAGTATATGTGCAGTAAATGGGACTGCTTCCATAGAGCTTCCATCCATTTGCCCCCTGTAGTAGACAACAAGATTTAAATACTTGGGTATCTGAGTGACCCTCTTGGCTTCTAAGTTAATATAACAAAATCTGCATCGAGTAATGTAGGGCCATATGCAGAGCTCTGGCCGCATTGCATTTGCGGCCGGAGTTTTCAGAAAAGTGCTAAAACGCATACGCAGTAATTTTGTAACGTAATCTGCATTACTTCTTGCAATGTAGATTGCGTATATGCGGTCTTAAAGTAATGATACATACTTGGAGGAAACTCCCTCTTACCTTCCCAGGTAGGGTCAATATATTCAAAATGGTCATGCTACCAAAATATCTCTACACTTTACAACATTCACCTGTCCTTATATCCCGTGTACCATTGACTTCCTTCATTTGGTGGGGAAGAGAACATAGGCTCTTCTGGTCCACACGTTGCCGACCCAGGACATTTCAGGGGCCTGGTTCTCCTCAATCCCTGGGTGTACAACCTTGTATCTTAGCTAACGCATTTAATTTCTTGGTTTACAGACACAAAAAAGGGATTACTGTGTACCCTAATAAATAGCTCAGGTGAGGTATCCCTCTTCCCATGCCTCTTCCTCCTTGTGGCTCAAAGGAGTAGAAATGCAGTAAAAATGCCCAGCAGGCAGTAGCTGCTTTTAAGCTGGTGTATAGTTTGCTAGGAGACTCTGGACCTCAATTAAGCCCCTCTTCTGTTCAGTAGATCTCTCTTTATTATCTCTTTATTTATCTGTTTGGCCTCCAGGAACATTCCGCATGATGCAATGTGGAGGTCATAGCAGTGGGACAACTCTACTCTACTGGTATGTTAAAATCATTCAATCAACTGCAAAACAAAATTGGGAGGAAATAGGAGGAATGCTGGTGTACCAGCCCTTCCATAAGGTAGTTGAAGAATGCGGCTGACTGCTGACCTGTTTCATTGCTATACTCAACCCTTAGGCACTGTGTCTGTCCAGATGGTCTGCAAGAAGCAGGATGGGAAGCTAGGTCACATTACAGCTGAGGAGCAGTCACAGATATTTCTCAGTTCTAGGGCTGCCACATGTCTCCGCTATTAACAAATTCAACCCTTTATACTTCACAGAGCTTACCTTTGCACATGGACCCATGTACTCAATCAAAATGCCAAAAATTTGAGAGGGAAGGTACCTCTTTCTGGATCTTATTGCGGGCTTAACAAATTCTTTATACTTCACAGAGCTTACCTTTGCACATGGACCCATGTACTCAATCAAAATGCCAAAAATTTGAGAGGGAAGGTACGGTACCTAACGTATGGGCCCTGAAATGACACAAAGTAGAGGGGAGTGCATGGCCCCCATCCAGTGGCGTATCTGCCTTGGGTGCAGAGTGTGCAGTGCAGTGCATACGGGCCCCCGCAGACAAGGGGGCCGCCCCCCGTGACACTCACCCTGCACCCAATGGAGGATCCCAGTCCCACCTATATCTGTACAAACGGTGATGCT